>JAAGAY010146545.1:1517-32107 GCA_011801015.1 Ardeotis arabs
TGGTTCAGAGGGGCCTGCGCTCCCAGATGAAACCCTGTAAACATCACTTTGGAGCTTGTTTTCACATCTCAGATAATGTGTTTCTTGGCATGAGCTGCATTCACAGTGCAGGATGAAAAAAGGTTTAAAAGAACATCCTCTTCTGTTGAATGATGACAAAAAAAAATACAACATGTCATTGAAAAAGAAATCCACCTTTAAAAAATGCTGTGCTGTGTCACATAGGGCGACGTGATCCTCATTGAAGAGCTTTCAGTACCTGTAATAGAGTGCTTGCAAAAATACAAGGGGAAGTAACTTTTTAGGTGGGTGGGTAGATTACCAATAGCAGCAAAATGAGTTATTTTTTGGGGGGCAGGGGAGGGCTAGCATCTTTTCAAGTTTTTATCACTCCTTCATGTGTCACAGGAAGCAGTGGTTTTTCCAAATCCAGATTTAGCAGCTCTACTTTAATATGTTTTTTAAGTTCTGTTTTGGTGCTGTTTTTTAGGGAGAGTGTGGAAAATAGTCTACTTTTTGACCAAAACTTTTGTGTATTTTTTTTTTTAATATTTCTGGGTAATCTCATCAATGCTCGTGAGGCTTGAGTTTTGCACCAACAACATCTGTATGCAGGAACAGCAAGCATGCTGCCAGACCAACTTTGGCTGCGCCCACTAAGGAGTGTGGAGTGCTGCTTTAGTTATTCATTCTGTGCTTTTTTCACAGATCAGAGAAGGGCTTCTCCATGCCTCTTGCTCATTCTTGAATGAAGTGGGAGATTTTTTTAAATTTGAGATTAATTTTAAGGCTCTTTAAATTCTCTTGACTGTTGGCATATTTTTTTTTTAATTGCTTGTAGGAGACTAAAGATACTGTCTGGATATAAACTCTCTACTCTGAAGACTTTCATGTGGACAACCTTATAAACATTTTACCTTTTAAATAATACACCTGCTAAGACTTTTAATTGTTTAAAAATCTATTGAGTGAATGTGGAATACAGTATTTGTTCAAATTTCAGAAATCTTACTATTACATGAAACTCTTTCTTGAAGAGATTATTTCGCTTTTTTGTTAACAGTAGTCTTGGGATCAAGATGGTGAATTTTTTCAGTGGCAGTGTGTTTTTATACAATAAAATTTCTCTAGTGTGCACTGATGTCTGACAGACTGTAGATTTTTTTTTTTAGTTGATTTGTGAAAATGATGAAGAAATGACAAAAAAGGGATAAAATGACCAGTTTATGTTATCTCAGGGCATACTGCTTGCTGAATGACTACCTGTACTCTCTAGTCTGGCCTGCTTGCATTAAAGCAACATGTATTCTCATCTTGAGTTGAGATCTTTGTTGGATAGTGTTTAAGTATACTAGGTCTGTTCTTTTTAGATGTATTTCTTTGGCCATGTCTGAGCTTACAAGTTGGGGCACGTAGTATGTTGTATTTCACATAGCTTGTTTACATTGATGGAGGAGTGCAGAAGCTCACCATGTTGATACACTATCCCAATTGTACTTTCATTGGTGCACCTTGGCTTATTCACTGGTATGATACTCATACCTATTTTTATTTAATAAGTGTACTTAAGTATGTTTTTAAGTGTGTATTTAAGTGTGTTTTTATTTTGTTCATACGTTGAGCACTTACCTTGAATATTATACCAGTATTGAGTTGATAAGACTCTCAGCATATGTGTGGCCTTAGGTGAGGTCAGTGCTACAGTTCTGCACTTGACAGAGGTGGTTCTACCACAGCTAAGTATTTACATCACTTTATAGATAATGCAGTTTTCTTGCCCCCTCCTTGTGTCCTGTTGCAGTAGAATTTATATGTTTAGTTTAATTACACGGAGAGAAAAAAAAAACCAAAGTCGTGCTAGTATAAGCTGCATTTCCAGTTTCCTCCAAGAACCCTTTCTGTATCCATAAAGTTTTGCAACAGAGATAAATCCATAGTCTAGATTGGAAGAGCTTTGCAGGCATGAATGTGTTGGTATGCTACTTGGGCATTCATTGTACGCTAGCTATGTTTTCAGAGTTTTGCTGGTATACTTCCACATCACTTCCAGAAAAGTTTTATCTGTATAACTGCAGTTATGTTTTGTAATATGGCTCCGATGGTCGATGATCATGCCTTTTCATGCTGCATTAGACTTGTGATAAGTCTAATGGCTGGTGCTTTTTAGTGTAGATTTAGCAGTGAAGAGTGTGTGTGTGAGTGTGTCATCCCTGTCTAAGTAATAGATACAGTGCGGGCGTAAGAGCCTCTTTGATAATGTAGTTCATTCCACTCAGGGAGTTGGCATAATTTCTTGTCATTCTGCTGGAATAAGCTGCATCTGTGCTTGATAGGTTTTTTGTGGTGACATATCTGGTCCAGCGTAGACACTGGGATTGTCTATAAAAACTAGCATGTTTTGCTTTTATAGTAGAGGAAAAGCAGCAAGATTAATAAACTGTTCCAGCATTCATTGTGACTTAAAACTGTTCCAGTTTGAAAGCTGGAATAAACGGTATCAGTAAAGCCCTTGTTGCACCAACATAAATGCATGAACACTGACCTGAACTGGTGCTTTTTCAGATCATCACATCGTTGAATGAATATGTGTATTCTTGTATTCAAATGTTCATTTGCTCCTGCTTTCATTGTGGAAAAGCCAACTTCTGTGTATTATTTTTCCTGTAATTGAGGGTCAGTGAAGTTTTAGACAAAAATTAACATTATTAACTAGCACAAACAGACTGTCGTGTTTTTTAATTGCACTGGTTTTAAAATGTTCTGGAGCTACTTGTGATGTTGCTTTGAGTAAAGGGGTGCTTACTGAAAATAAAGAAAATTGGGCAAATCACTGTCAAAACTTAATACAATAGCCTTTTTTTTTTTAATTGAAGGTATTAAGGAAGGGTGGAGGAGTGCAGAGGGAGGAGTCCAGGGAGAAAGTTTGAAATTCATTGCAAGAGAATGATCATCTTTGTAAGGGCTGATCTCATGCATTGTCTGAGATGGAACTTGCAGTAGTTTTACTGTGAAGTTTATCTGAGTGTGGAATTTCAAGATCTGATGTTGAAGCCTGACTTTATTGAGATGTGTCTAGTACGGAAAATGTTTTTGCCCCACTGAAAGAGGTGGCAAAATCTCCATTGGCTTCAGCAAGGCATTGGCTTCAACAAGGACAAGATTGGCAGCGTCGATTATTTTCAGTCCGGTTTTGGGAGTGTTGATACGGACTACAGTGCTGAATTAGTTACACATCTATCAATTCATTGTATTCAATTCTCAGTTGATTTCCCGTACATAATAACTGAAAGGAGTATAAATCTCCATTCAGCTTTAGTTGTTGGCAGTTGTTATCTGCTCCTAGCTTGCGTGAACCATGCCTGCGGCAAGGTTACCAGTTTTGTTTTTTAAACTAGTATGGACTAGAGTGACAATAAAAAGTTATTAATTGGGCATTGGATTATAAACTAATTGAGAAATGTTCAGTTCATAAAGAAGTTATATTCTGGGACTGCAGAAGTGTTTTTTCAGGGTCTTTGACAGTTGCATGCACAGTATGAGCAGTATGATCCATGGGTACTCTCTAGTAGAAGCAAGGTGAAAATGTGAAGAACTGATTTCATGTTTCGTGAATGTGTGCTAATAGCCTGCCCTATTGCATATACAAGTACTTTAGAGCATCCAACTTCCTTTGGGCAGGGGAACGTTTCTTTCCTAAGAAACTGTTGAGATTACGCATCCTTTTCCTCTTCTGGGATGAAACCAGGACCTTTTGAAGTGTTTTATGAACATCGAGGTTCCCAAAGAATTGTGTATATGGTGGAGCAGTTCCACAGCTAATTTCAAATGTTGTAAGTTCATCTTAAAAGTACTACTCAGATTTAGAGTCTTGGAATTAAAACACATTTTCATACCTATAGAAAGGTCACACTTGCATATTGCACTGTGTTGGAATCCCAAATGTCCTCCTTTTTTTTAGCTCTTTTTTAGAGCACAATTTCTGATAGATTTTGCAACAGTATAATAGTTGCTTTTTGTTGATTACTCTGGAAGAGAAATATATTGGTAAGGAATAATTACATGTTGTAGAACATAAGCACAGCAGAGTTTGCAGGTGAGCAGTTAAATCCTTTTGTTTTACAAAGTACATTCTTAAAATTAATTTTGCTTTCTTAATCCTGTTGTCCTGAAATGACAACTTTTTGGTAATTGTGCCTTCTGTATTTTTGTCTGAGTAAAATTGGGAGTGAGATAGGTTTACAATCAAGTTTTTCAGTGTTTACCTCTTTTCCATTGAATATTGTTTTGATAGGTCAAGGAATAATGGTTTTAAACTAGAAGGAGGTAGATGTAGATTAGACATAAGGAAGAAGTATTTTACTATCAGGGTGGTGAAGCACTGGAAGAGGTTGCCCAGAGAGGTGGTGGATGCCCCATCCCTGGAAACATTCAAGGCCAGGTGGACAGAGCTGTGAGCAACCTGATCTGGTTGGAGAAGTCCCTGCTCCTTGAAGGGGGCTTGGACTAGATAACCTTTAAAGGTCCTTTCCAACCCTAACTATTCTATGGTTCTGTAAATACTATGTAATTATTCTACTGCACATAATTTTTTTACAGTAATGAGAGGGAGGAAGTGGAAATACCTCTTAATAATAATTTTTTTGTATACCATCTGTGTAAAATCAATTTCTTGAAAATAAAGGGCTTAATGTGCTGAGCAGCTCTTGAGTTGATCATAAAATGCATGCTTGGTTAGTTACAAGAGTCTGAAATTGGCTAGTTTGCAAGATACTAGATTCTTCAAAAGTAGCATGGACTTGAAATGTGAGAGTAAAATATATGGTAATAGGGGTTTGAGTTTCTGCTCCTTTCCTAAACTCCGGTGTTGCAGAGAATGCAAGTGAGGTTTTGTTCTTGTGTAGGTGAGTCTCCTTCAATGAGTCCAAGGCTCTCTGTTTGTTAGGAACCGGAGAGATAACTGACAGTCTTTGTGAGGCAGTAGTTTACAGTACCATAGCAACCTGAAGTGCGTTCTGCTTAAATGATAGACTTTACCTAATATTACCTAATATGTGGCAAAATGGCTTCCCTCCCCCCCATAGTCACAAGTCTATAGATTTTTACAAGAGTTTTGCATATAAATTTATTTACTTATGGCTTACCACGATTTTATGTTGATCGTATCATACTTCTGGGAATTACTGCTCTAAATGGTGGTTTTCTAAACTATCCACTGTCTTAGGCTTTTTACAAAATGTGAAAATAGTATTTTACTGCTTTGTATATGAAATTATGTGTTAAGATTTTATTATAAAAGACTTCGAGGAAGGAAAATAATTCATTTGTGACAAGCTTTAATATAATTTGAGTGAATTTAAATCCAGTGTTTACAGTGGTTTTGAGTACTCCCATTTTTTAAGTTGCAAAAATCATGCACAGTTTCTGGACAAATACAGTTTTAGTGACTGTGCAGGTGTTGCATAACACTGGGGACTGTGTAGCATGGTGATGAAAAATATATGTTGGTAAGGTCCACTGGAGGTTATCTGGTCTTGTCTCCTGCTGTAAGCAGAACTAGCTTCAAAGTTAGGACAGGTTGGTCAGGGCTATTTGAGTTTTGAAAATTTCCAAAGAGGGGGATTGCACCCTCTTACTTGAAAGTTCTTGTTTGTGAACTTCTTTTTTCTTTATATCCAGTTGGAGTTTTGGCTGTTGCTTTGAGTCTTGCTGTGCATTGATGAGAAGAGGCTGTCTCTGCTCTTTTTAGTACCCTTTTTAGTCAGTGATGGACTGACAGTAGCATTTCTGTTAGCCTTCTGTTGTCCAGACTGAAGAAAAGGGTGGTTCCCTTGTGTGTCATGTGCCTGCAGGATTTTATTGGCCCTCTGCTGGACTCCTTACAGTTTTTCTCTGTTTCTTTTAAGGAGAAGGAGGGGGAGCAAAACTGGACACAGCTCCAAGTGCTGAGTAGAGAGGAATAATCACTTCCATTGACCTGCTGCCTGTACTGTAGCTAATGTGAGAGTGGGGGCTGTATTAACTGTATGTCTGTGGCTACAGTCCGACAATTGCTTCAGGCTGACTGAAGCATTACTGCCTTCATGGCAAGCTAGAACCCAATCAAGAAGCTAATCTGAGTTGAAATGAGTCAGTGTATTTTGTCAGATGAATTTTCTGTTCCAGACGACTGTTCAAAGCCTTGATCTGAATCGGGGAATGTGGGTGAGAGGGCGCAGGACTGCTTTCTCCCTCTTGTTGGTCTGTGCTGTGTTGTAGGTGAGAGCTCTGAAAGGGGAGGGTAGAGGCTTTAAGGCTGAGTTATCACAGTCCCCCAGAGGGTTGGCCTGCGTAGCTGGGATTTCCTTGTCAGTTTTATTCCTTTCACCTTTTCTTATATTCTGTTTGGGAGCATGTGATAAAGGACACTCTGGTTATTTCCCAGAAGGGATGGACAATGCTGCTTCCACAAGTATGTGTAACGCAAGTTGAGGTACATGGTGGCTTCTGCCAGTGCAGTAGCAGGAGTGTGAAATAAAACAGTAGAGGCTTTGCTAATAATAAGTTACAGGCAGTATCTGTGCTGGGTTGTGACTAATTAGTAAGGACTGCCCTTTGTAAATTAGTTGGATGCACGAGTAGGGCTGAGTTTGGCCTACTTATGAGAAACAGGTTTTTTTGTTTGTTTGATTTTTTTAAATTTTTTTTTTTATATTTAAGACACTATATTGATTGTAACTAGGTATTTCTTAGGCTACATTGTAACAGCTCCAGCAGGTTTTGTGAATCTTCCCAGTGTATATTTTCCCTCAACTGTCTGTAGTGTGGGCCCTTGTCAGGCCCTGGGTGCACTGATGGGCCCTGATGGCCCAGACAGGCCTCACCTGGAGCCTCTACCCACACCCCTTGCCCATGCTGAAGCACTTATCAACTGATCTGAATACAGAAGTGAGTCAGTCTTTTAAGAATCTAGGCCAATGGTCTCCAGATGTTTTTGATTGCACACCCTGATTGACGATTGAACACACCCCCCCAATATTTGTATATTTATTTGCACATTACATGCATGCACCATGGAAGTTCTAGTACTTTCTTGCTGCACCCCAGTGGATTATCTTGCACACACCCCACTTTAGAGTCCGCTGATCTAGGCTACATAACTCTAGTCCCACTCTTAATGCCACTCATTGTGTCAAGTTTTCAAACTCTGTTGACTTAATACAGTTATACTTATTTCATCTATCGATCATTGATTTGGCCCATTGTATGTTAACAAACAGTGAGGAGGACAGAATTTGTATAACTTGTGTGCTGAAAGACAAAAGATAGCAAGAAGAGCAGCAAACTTCTCTACCATTTGTGCTGTAGAAACCATGTTAGGCAAATTTCACAGGATAGGCTTGCATTTAGTAACACACTTAAATGATCATCTGTGTCAAGGTCATGTGTTGCTAGAGTTGTCCTCTTTTTTAAATGGACTGAATGAGTAGTTGCTTTTGGGTGAGCAAGGACTTGATCTGGTTGTCCACCTCCTCTTTTACTGTCCTGAAGTTAACAGGGCACTAATCCATGTTGAAAATCTATATCAGTTAAAAAGGTTTAAACCTGCAGTTATGTGGTTAGGTAGATCTTGGGTATGTGTGGCAAAATAGGAACAGAATTTAGTCTGAATAGGTAGGTTTGTGGCTTGGTGTTTTTATCTTGATTGTTCTTTCACAGACCACATACCTCTATGTGTGCTGTTTAAATTGCATGGTGGTCCTGTGGTATTTCACAGAAGTGCTGCCATGCAGCATCACGTGAGTGTAATGTTACCTGGCCATCCTTTGTGGGGATATTGAGATGGTAGCGATCTGACTGTGCTTTATTTGCACTTTTCAAGGTGCAGGAGCATGTAGCCCCTTAGGCTGCGAATGCTGATCAGAGCAACCTCTGAATGTAGAAGGAGCTGTGTATGATAAGTGTGTGTTTGTGGCCCTGTGATAGTACACAGCAGCTGTATAAAAACATAAAAACTTGGTGATTGTTTTATACAGATCAACTCTTTGGTAAACCAGAATTAAAAAAAAAAAAATTTAAAAAGATGACGTACTATTTCTTTTTCATGTTTGTATAGAATTCTCCTAGTGATAACAAGAATGTTAAAGCTTGTTAGGAAGATGCACTTCTGGAGGGGACTGTTTGTGATTGTTGTTTATAAAAATGTTTTATTGTCTGTTGTAAAATGGTAGGAGTTTACGGTATATTGGGTAGATTTTTCTTTTATCATATTTGTGAAATGAGGAAAACCAACAATTAATTTTTTCTGATAGAGCCAACTGCGTGTTCAGCTAAAGGGCAGAATAGTGAAGAATATGTATTACCATTAAGATTTTCTTTCATTGATGTTTTCATGCAATTTATTTTCCTTCTAATCATTATATGCAAGTTTTCAAGAGTTTAGTGAACTTCCCAAGTTCGTCTTGTTTGTGTTAGTAATTTTAATACCCACAGGAGCAGTGATTGAACAAAGTTCAATGTGATCACGTTCCATAATGTTGAACCCTTAGTGTAGTATAGTCACAGAGAATATTTGGTTTGGTAAAGCAAAGACATTTTATTTTATTTAAATAACAATGTCAGTATAGCCATATGGGATGGGATATGGTTTTCAAAAGTAGGCAAGCAGTGTGAAAACAAAGATCCCATTGACTTTCAGTACAGCCGATTTTTACTTTTGGTTAGGTAGGAGTCTTTGAAACCTTACTCTTTAGAGACGGATATGCTGTTAGAGGAACTAACAACTTTCTATAAGTAGTACTAACGGTGCAGTTAAAGCAGAATGCTAATCAGTTCATGCTAATTGCTTATTAATTTGTGCTTGCTAATGCACATTTACATTTAAATTTCATGACATCATGAAATGTCACATTACTTACCTAGCATTAAATTGTAAGATCAGTGCTTATGCTAGTGGCTGTATGCAGTAGTGAGCAGATGTGCTACTGAGTCATGGGAGAAATTATTTTTCTGAAGATGCATAATTGCCTCATGAATGCCGATTCTGTTGACATTTGAGATAGTTTTCTGTAGCCATGATTTGTTGTCCTGTTCTCCCAGAGAGGTGATACTGAAGGATCCTTATAGTGATGTATTCTTTGGTTCTGCTTCAGCCTCTCTGTAAGCTAAAGCACAGGAGGCTGAATAAAAAATCGGAATGAGGCTGTGCAGTATAGAGGACAGGGTACCTTCTGCTAGTCTAAAGTGTAATCCAATTTCAGAATCAGTGCAGTATAGAAAAATGTCAGGAAAGAGGTTGCAGAATCACAAGAGTTGAGGTGGGAAGGGAGGTCTGGAGATCACCTCATTCAATGCAGGCTTAACCAGAGCAGGCTGCTCTGGCATCTGGGTATTTCCAAGGATGGAGACTGTATAACCTTGCTGGAAAACTCGTGCTGGTATTTGACTACCCTCAGAGTTTAAAAAAAAAAAACTAAAACAAAATCCTTATGTCTACATAGCATTTTTTTTTGTTGTTTTGATTTATGCCCCTTGCCTTTTGTTCGTTCACTGGATACCACTGAGAAGAGTTTGGCTCAATCTTCTTTACGCTCTCCCCAGCAGGTATTTGTACACGTGGATAGGAATTTCCTCATAGCCTTCTGTTCCTCAGACAGAACAGTCCAGGTGCTCTCAGCCTCTTCTATAACAGATGCTCCAGTCCCTTAATTGTCTTAATCATTTTGGAGATCTGTATGAGAGAGCCTGAAGAATGATTCACATGGATCTGGTCAGGGACAGTAAGCTTCTATTTGGCAAGAAGTAAGAGAGAACAAAATGAATGAAAGCCAAAACTATATTAATCAATTTGAGTGGTAAGTATGATAGCAGACTTTTTAAGGGAAACTGAGAAAAAAAGCAAGCGTGGAATGCACACTGATCCATTTGATTTGATTAGAAGATACTGTGAAGATGAGATTGGATACCTAAATGGAAGCCAGGGTATTGAGAAGTTTAGGAAGTGCTAGCTAGCATCAGTTGATAATTGAACTGGTGGGTTAGATGGAATCTTTACAGAGAGAGTAAGGGAGCGTAAAATGGTCCTGAGAGTTACTAGCAGGGAAAAGGGAGAAGATAGTCACAGATGACATTCTGATAGTTACGGTGAACAAGGATAACCAGTATATGGAAACAGAAGCTTTGAAGGAGCAGCGATTGGAGGAAAGAGTGGTGGAACGTGTTTGGTACAGGCCCCACCCAACCGAGTAGGCAGTGTGTAAGAAAGACGATGATCATGATACTGTGAGGTTAAAAATGCTCTGCACTCGGTGAATGGATGCTTACATTCAATTTGGCTCATGCAAATGAATTCCCCACCCTTTTAACAAAGGGTTGTCAGAACTCTGTGCTATTGATCACAATTTTAGGTACACTTCTGAGTAGTATTGAGGAGAAACTGAAAGTGGCCATGTTGTCTCTAGCTATAGCTAAGAAAGGTATGCTAGAAAATAGTGTTCTTTTTGATGCTTTGTAATGACTTGGCTGTAGTTTCGGTTCTAATCTGTAACAGGAACGTCATGGTACTCACCTAAATTTGTTTACTTTTTTGGCTGATCAGTATTACAGCCACTAGTTTGTAAGAGTCTTCGTAGGTTCTATAGTGTTCAGTTATTCCCTCACTGGGATTAGCTGGGAGCAAATTCCCATAGAAATGTTTTAATTGGAGTCTTGAGATTGCATTCAGTGTTGATTTTTTTTTTTTTTTTTTTTTTTTTTTTTTTTTTTTTTTTTTTTTTTTTTTTTTTACTACTTTAAGTCATAGAAGTTCTGTTTAATAATTTTGGTTAATTATTTGTCTTTCTCTTAATTTAAAATTCTAAAAAACCCCTAAATGGTAAAACGTTGCATGGGATTTTGTATATCATTCATGTGAATGAATTTGATTTTGAGATAATCAATGGACCTCTGTAGAAGGGGCAGGTTTATTTAAGAACTTTGCTACTAATAGACAACTGTCAACTTCATAGATTGTTTAATAAAAAATAATGAGATATTGTAAATTGGTTGTGTTGTTGAAAGCAATCTTTTGTCTGATACTTACCAGATATCCATCCTCTCCTTTTTTGTTCTAGTTGTCATGGATGATGATGACGATGAATCCTGTCTCCTTGATCTTATTGGGTAAGTTTTCTTTAAGCAATTCTTTCAGAAAAGTTGGCAAAAATAATTTTGCAAAATCATCTTCTAGAAGGTGATTCTATCTCAGTGTTGTTTCGAGACTAGATGACTTGCAAATGAAATGAGTAGCTATGCTTCACTTCCTCCCTGTGGAGGTATGTGCATCACAAAGCCTTCAGTCCCAGTGTACACTAGCTGACAGTCCACTTGCTGACGTTTTCCTCAGGAGAGGCTAAGGAATTGACTGTGCATGCAGGTTGGATTTTCTTCTCAGCTAGTGGCAATATCAGGTCAATGTTGAAGCCCGTTACTAAGGATGTTGCTACAAACTCCATTGCAAAGAACTGGTTTTTTGGAGTAAAAAAAAAAAAACACCTCAATTTTTTGAGTAGTGGAACTAGATACTTTGTTAACACTATGCTTGTATTTTAAAGGGAAAAGTAAAATTATTATTAATTAAAGTACATAATTTCTGCTAATAACATGCATTTGCATAAGAATGTTAGAAAAATAGAATTGCTACACAGTACTGCTCAGTATTCCCAGCAAAAAAAGAATTTATCAGCATTTTGCACAAAGATACTTGATACTAATAAAACTGGGGATTTTAAATGTTCCTTTTTTATTTATTATTTCTGTAAGAGATTTATTTGGAGGTTTATAATTCCGTATGAGAATCTCAAAAAATAATTAGAATAGCTGAAGCATGAGCAAGATTTTTGTGGATTGTGTATGTGACAAGTTACCTTTCTTTGGCTAACATTCGTGTCAGTATTCAAGAACAGATAATATGCTATAATGCATTTAAAACATAAGAAGAAAATTAAATATTTCACATATGATACTTTGTTCAAACTCTACCAGAAATGAGTATGGGATCAGCCTCATAGCAGCTACTAAAAGGTTGTCTCCACTTCATACAAGGATTTTTTACTGTCTTAAATGTAGTAAATAGGCCTTTTACCTTTCTCATGCACTCAAAGCTTCCAGTGAAACCAACAAGAGCTTTAACTTCAGAAAAAAATATCAACATAGTGGCTTCTGTCATTTGGGGTTACTCTGTAAATGCTGTAGCAAAAGCATTGCCAGTAATGGCTCACAGTTATGTTCTGTGAAGTATACTGTGCAAGATTACTGGGTGTAGCTGTATGCAAACACATGCTGCTTGGAACATAAAGATGATAATTGACTGCATGGGACAATTAAGTGCTCTGTCATGAGCATGAATCATGAGGATCCTGGTACAAGTTCACAAGTGGTCCAGAAAATGAAGTGCTTTCTATACAGCTGAGTGTTTGTATGGAAAAATTACAATGTTCTTCCTGCTGCTGACAGCAATTACTGTCTTAAGCATCTAGAAGAATGGAAAACAGCATTTTTTTTCCATCTGTTCTTTAATTTTGGTAAGTGCCTTCTAAAATTCCTTCCTTACTTAAGACAGTGTTTAAGATGAAGTGTTCTAATTTTTAATTGCATATTTAATGATTTAAAGCCAGTGAGTGTAAGTAATATTAAATGGCCTGGCTATTAATCAGTAAACTCATCAGCATGGTAGTGCCCTATATGAGATCATGAGTTCTAGTCTCCTTAATTCTTGAAATTTCGTGTAATCTACCATGAAATTGACATTTTTCATTGAAAATATATGTAACGGCTTGTATGTTGTAGACATAATCATACCATAAAGTCCCTGCCAAGTATTGTCTATTTAACATATCTTTTGTAAACACATGAATGCAGTTTGTTTTTGGTATGAAGAAAAGAGGAATAGAGGTGTACTTAGGCTTTTAGAAGACTAGTTGTAAACCTGAAAGATCTTTTAACTTCTTCCCTCTTTATTTTCTAGGATGATCAAGAGAGAAGGAGAGATGTTTTGAATTAATATTTTTTTTACATTAAAATCTCCTGCTTCTCAAAAATGTTTTATTATTCCTTGGTAATCAATAAAGATGTTTTAAAATAAAAAAAAACCCCTCCATGTCATTTTATGCTTCATACTAATGGACACATTGGGAAATGCTGTATAATTGTTGTATTAAAATAATCCTATGTAACACAACCTTATAATGTTTTTTGCTTGGTCTACATGTGCAGTTACAATAATGTATTTTTGATTTGTTTGAATTTCCAACACTCATTCCATCAGACCACATTTTTAATCTGAGTTTTATTCTGTGATAGTGCTAAGTTAATGAAATATACTGGAATTATATTTTGTAATACTTAATCAGTTATTTCTGTGGTTGATTTCACTTGGACAAGGTACCACTTTTTTCTCCAAGTGAAGCTACTGTTACACTGGCAAGCATAAGTTTTTTTTTTTTTAACTTTTGTTAAGGATGGCAGAAAACATATTAAAGATTTGGGTTTGTGAATACTGTGTTGACTTAGACACTAGCTAAACAGGCATTGTAGTTCATCTCTGTAGAAGAGATTACACCCGTTGTAGTTCTCATGTTGTTTGGTGGTAGTATTTTTCTTAGATTTTGTACTATGTGCTGTCCTAGAATACTCAAAGGGAAGTGAAGTAGAATGCAAGTAAAATTTTGTGATGAACATACGTTTATTGCTTGGTATGCCCTGGTAAAACGACAGCAAATATACTCAATATCTGAAAATTGTGCTGATACAGAAACACAGATCCTCAGGTGGTATAAACTTTCAGCTTTGCATTGGAGTCAGTGAAAGAAATATGTTTTTACTATAAACCTGATTTATATGAATACAGTATCTGGCTTAGTAAAATTAACCTCGTTAGCAGAAAAAACTTCCTAAAAGTGGTTACTTTTTTTTCCCCCTCCCTTAAGGGACCCACAGGCGCTGAATTATTTTCTACATGGACCTAGTAGTAAATCTGTAAGTACCATTCTTGTGTATTACACATACATAAGCTTCATTGAGTGTATTATTTCTAAACATGACTTTTGTCTTTTACCAGAGCAATGAAGACTTGACTAATGCAGAATATTCTGTAGCCAACTCAAATTCAATTTTCGCCAACTCCAATGTAAGTGGTCAGGAGATAAATTGTATTTGTATTGAGATTGCATGCTTCTGTTGTGGCTTTACTTGACTTGTATAAAACTGTATGAAGTAGATGTGGATTTTGACTTGTTTTGCACGAGAATTCTGAATGCTAACATAGTACCACTTCATGCTGTTAGTATTTTAAGTATTTTGTTGAGTTTTCAGTGGGGAATTAATTGAAGTATACTGCACTCTTGGACCATGTTCCATAAATATGTAAAACTGCTGAGCAGTGAAAATATTCTCCAGTGTAACTCTCTCCAGTAAACTGGACTTGTAATTTTAGTGATTGTAGATGTAGTAGTAGACCTTAAACGCAGACCTTAAAAGTTAGTCATTCATACATTTCTTGTATATATTAGGATGGTTTTGTTTCTTATTTCTAAGTAGAATCTAAGCTAGCAATTTTAAAAATTAATGAATGGGTTGGTGGTTGGTTTTTTTTTTTTTTTTTTTTTTTTTTTTTTTTTTTTTTTTTTTTTTTTTTTTTGTTCTTCAGACTGAATAGCTAGCTTGGGATGTTTCTTTCCTATAACTTCGGTGTTAGGGAAGTCACTTTAAATTCATTAGGTGTTGCAAGTAGTCTTCAGTATTCTTTCTTTGCCAGGAGTGTATTGCAGCCCTGGACCAAGTTTTACCCAATGAGATTGTGGAATCCCCATCCTTGGAGATAAAGGCTGATCTACTCTAGTGCTGGCAATAGTCCTGTTTTGAGTAGAAGGTTGGACTAGATGACTTCCAGGGATCTTTCTGACCCATGTTTCTTTGTTTTCATTGGTGTATTTTTTTAAAAAAACCTGAATTCTTCATCCCACAATTCAGTTATTTGAATACATAGAGTAGAGTTTCCTTGGTAATTCCTCTTTCTGTTGTACTGATGTCTTGACTTTGTCTATTTGTCCCATGTTCCTGACAGATATGTGGATATACTTGTAGTTGTGTAGTGGCCTTAAATAAATGGCGTAAATAAATTCTGAAAACTGTTTATCTGTATGTAGACAACTAATGACTTTACTGTAGCCACAGTACTGTGATGTGAAGTGTTTGCACTGTCCTTCCCCTCTCAGTGTCATTAAATATGGTAGAAGAAACATACGTTGAGTGACAGTTCCTTCTCCAGATAAGCTGTTTGAGATGATGGTGGAGGAGTGGGGTACCAGCAGTAGCAGGATGTGCCCAGTTTTCAGCTAATCAGGAATAGTGGTTTCAACTGGGTGTCAGGCTAGCCATTATCAGACAGTAGCTTCCTGTATGCAGCATGGCAGAGGTGGGTTGTGAGGACTCATCCTAAGAAAAATGAGATTATGGGGAAGGAGGATGACATATGACATGCGTTTGTCATAGCCTAGACTTCCTAGTTGTTCTTTGTAGAGATTTTTCTGATAAACATGAGTAGGTAGGCGGGAGTCAAAGTTGTATTTCTGGTGTATTTTCAGAAAGTGAGTTTTTGGAATAATTTTGAGAGGGAATGGGAGATTCTGGGCAAGGTGGGATTGTTGCATAGGGAGTAGCAGTTGAGAGAAACAAAAATACTTGGTGAAAGCCAAAAGAGCTTTCTGGTATATGAGATTAGAGGAGTAGGTAATCTAGAAGGCAGGTAGGTGATAAGAGGAGCAGGGAGTTCTAGTGTGTGTTCCTAGGATGGCTTACTGTGTTTTTATTCTCCAGCACTTGTTCCTCTCTTGCTCTGTTCTCATCCTTCGGTGTTGATGTAATGAATACCAGTGCCATCTTCTCTTCCCTCCCTCCCTTGTGTGAGAGCCCTGTGCCGACCTAAGTGAAGAACAACTTGATTGCAAAGATAGATTCTTATAGTGCGTTGTGAAGGAACAAGGAATATCTAAAATATAAATGTAAATTAGATGGTTTCACAGTCCCTGCTTATAATGTAAGATACCTGAAGAGTTAAAAGTCTTTGAGTTCTTTGTCACTAAATTTTTTGCAGATACTGGAAGTGCTGTCTTTGTATGTATTTAGAATTGCTACCATAAATTAGTATTGACTGTCTTGATGCCCATCTGTCCTGGTTTTGACTGGGATGGAGCTAATTTTCCTCTCAATAGCTGATGTATTTTGGGTTTTGTATGTGAAGAATGTTGATAAACACACTGTTATTAGTTATTAGTAAAGAGACCAAGGACACTGTCTGAGTTCCCAGGTTTCACTATTGTGCAGGTGCAGGAAGCTGGGAGGGATATAGCGAGAACAGTTGACCCAAACTGGCCAAAGAGAGTATTCCATGCCATAAATGTCAACGCTCAGTATTTAAGTGAACGTGGCCTGGTGAGCTGGCTCACTTCTCTGTCGCTTTTTGGAATTGTTCCAGGATCGTTTTCAGGTTTTTTGGTGTGTGTGTTTTTTTTTCTTCCCCCCCTTGGTTCTGTGATTGCTGCTTGGGATGGGCTGTATCATCATCGGGTTGTTGCGTGGTGAGAAATTGTGCATCATTCATTTGTGTTTGGGTGGTTTTTTTAAATATTCTTCTTATTATTATTATTATTTCTGTATATATAAAATTATCTTTTTCTTTGCTATCGTAGTAGACTGTCTTTATTACAACCCACGAGTTTTCTTCCTGATTCTGTTCCCCTGTGCCCTGGGGAGGGTGAGTGAGCGGCAGTGTGGTACTCGATTGCTGACAGTGATTTAATACAGCACCATCTCATGCCTTTCAGTGGCAGAGTTTACAAGTTTAGTGTCAAGGGTTCAGTGCCTCAGCTGGTAAGCATGCTCAGCCAGCACCAAACACAAAAAAGATTTAAGTTCCTGCTGAGGGAAGGATGAAAAAGCAGTATCTGCTCGTGTCGCCCAGGTTGAATGATTACATACCACCTCTACTGATTCCGGGTTGGTTTCCTTGTGCAGTCGTCAGTCTCTGTTTCAGCCCTTGTGAGAGGGTTCCTTAGCCATTGCCCTGTTACCTGGGTTGTTACTGCTTCCACCTTCCTGTTACAGCTTAAGGGAGGAGAATATTCATGGCACCAGAGAGAATAAGACTCTTGTTGGTAAGCAGATTCATGAAGTTGCAGAGGCACTAATTTCTTGTTGAAATTAGCATCATGTTCTGCGTGGCTGTTCTGAATCTGGGCAGCAGTGATTCAGATGTTAACTTGGAAGATCCCTGGGTCTAGTTTATGCACATAAAATTGGTTTTGGATGTTAAACAGTCCTAGGAGCAAGGAATGAAACTTGGGATTCTTCATTCCAGTGGGACAGTTTCAAGCTATTAATCTTGATTGCATATAATATTATTTTTATTGATAGTAGTAGTAATAGTTGTATTGTTAGTACTAACCAGAATAACATTAACTGGAGCCCTTTAAGTTGCACAGTCATGAAGGACTGGTCATGGTCACTGGAGACAAGTTACAGCTGCAATAGGGAATTCTCCACAAGAACCTGACAGTTACGAGTCCTAATAATGCCTGAGTTAGTGACTCCTTTTTGCTCTGCCCGATGGTGGTTAGGTACAGTTGAGAACCTGATTTGTAATTTTAGGTGTTCATGAGGTGCAGACATTAAGACATTTAAGTACTAGTTTAATTCCTTATGTTAACATAAATGTAAAAAAAGTTTATTGTAATTTTATAATTGTATTTTGAAAATATTTACTTTTAAGAACAATCTATTAATATTTTAAAACATGACCAAAGCTTCATAAAATATACAGGCTGAATCAGAAACAGATTGGGCTAAAATTCTGAGTAAATATACTTGGAGAACTGAAGTTAGGGTGCAGATGTTAATTGCATGTGATAATTATGGCTTGTAGCACCTTCACACTGTTTATATGACCTTCAAGAAGTGAATAATCA
Source organism: Ardeotis arabs (assembly GCA_011801015.1). NCBI lineage: Eukaryota > Metazoa > Chordata > Aves > Otidiformes > Otididae > Ardeotis > Ardeotis arabs. The sequence continues at coordinate 19,493 of JAAGAY010146545.1, forward strand.
GAGTATTTCACACCCATCCTAACCTAAAAAGAAACTGGATGTTGTTTGTGCATAGCAATTTAGAAAGATGTACTCTGACTGTTGCAAGTATTGTTATGCGTTAAATTTGTCATTCCACCTGTAGAAACCTGATACTTGTGTTGTCTAAAGTTTCTGGACATAGTTTTGTATTGATGTATTGACAGTAGGCCAGAGTAATGTTGCTTCTGATTATCACATTATTTATGGATGTAGATTGAAGAATTTTTTTTTCATTCAAGCTGATACTTAATATTTGCTGTAGTTTCAATGTTTACAGTTGTCTGTAATCTTTTTGCTAGCATAAACTACAAAGTCTGTAGCATTGTTTTTCTTACTGCTTTGTTTCTAAATTTTTTCTAAACAAAGAGTTAGTGTAATTCCTTAACTTTATGAAATGGTCACTAGTTAGCATTGTGTGCCTATAGAAATACTGGTAGGATTTTGGAGATGCATCTCATTTGCCAGAGGAAGTCAGTGAAAGAGCAGCTTGCTTTGTTTTCCCTGCTATTACAGTTGTTACTGAAACCTTGCCTCAGATTGAGTTATAGTGGAGGTCTTTTCACTCCTTTCTTGTACCCTTCTGACCATTCAGTGCTCAGCTTGAGGAAGGGAAAATGGTACATGTCACATGCTTTTGAAACACTGCAGCTGCTGAGCTGAGTGCTGTGGAATTGAGAGATCTGAGAAATGAAAAGAGAGTAGTCTCCAGCAGTGTGTTATGAGGGCATGAGTGGGATGTAAGGAATGCACGTATTTATGCTGGCCCACTGTATGGGATGAACATACTATGCAAACAATACGATTCTGTAAAGAAAATTTGCTTGCATGAAAAAAAGCTTAATGGGGAAACAAGATAGAGCTTGGAATTTCTGAAAATTTTTTATTTCTTGTTTTGCATTTCAGAACACTGATCCTAAGTCGTCTGTAAAAGGTGTAAGCAGTCAGCTTGGAGAGGGGCCTAGCGATGGCCTGCAGCTGTCCAGTAGCCTTCAGTTTCTTGAAGATGAACTTGTGTCTTCTCCTTTACCTGATCTTACTGAGGATCAGCCTTTTGATATTCTTCAGAAGTCCTTGCAGGAGGCCAATATTACTGAACAGACTTTGGCAGAAGAGGCATATTTGGATGCCAGTGTAGGTTCTAGCCAACAGTTTGCACAAGCTCAGCTTCATCCTTCTTCATCAGCATCCTTTACTCAGGCTTCTAATGTTTCTAATTACTCAGGTCAGACATTGCAACCTATAGGAGTTACTCAAGTGGTACAGCAACCTGTTGGAGCATCTTTTGCAAGCAATACAGTTGGTGTGCAACATGGCTTTATGCAACATGTTGGAATTAGTGTTCCCAGCCAGCATTTATCTAATAGCAGCCAGATTAGTGGTTCTGGGCAGATACAGCTAATTGGTTCATTTAGTAATCAGCCTTCCATGATGACCATTAATAACCTTGATGGATCTCAGATTATACTGAAAGGCAATGGTCAGCAAACGCCTGCAAACATGAGTAGTGGCCTCTTGGTTCATAGACAAACTCCAAATGGTAACTCACTGTTCAGTAATTCAAATTCAAGTTCAGTAGCACAACCTGTAACCGTTCCATTTAACAGCACAAATTTTCAGACGTCATTGCCTGTCCATAATATCATCATTCAGAGGGGTTTGGCACCAAACTCTAACAAAGTTCCTGTTAATATCCAACCAAAGCCTGTCCAGATGAGTCAGCAGACTGCTTACAATGTGAATAACTTGGGAGTACAGCAACATCACGTACAGCAAGGGATTCCGTTTGCTTCTGCAAACTCACCTCAGAGTTCAGTAGTTGGTCCTCATATGTCTGTTAATATTGTTAATCAGCAAAATGCAAGAAAGTCCGTTACACCTCAGGCAGTTAACAATTCTGGAGGTAGTATTGTCATCCATTCTCCTATGGGACAGCCTCATGCACCTCAAAACCAGTTTCTCATACCTACAAGTTTGTCTGTTAATTCTAATTCAGTTCATCATGTCCAGGCCATAAATGGGCAACTTCTTCAGACTCAGCCTTCCCAGCTGGTTCCTAGCCAAGTGTCTGCTGAGCATGTAATGCTCAACAGGAACTCTACAAACATGCTAAGAGCCAACCAGTCGTATTCAGGACAGATGCTGAATAATCAGAACACAGCTGTTCAGCTTGTTTCCGGCCAGACGTTCGCAGCTCCTGGAAACCAAGTTATAGTGAATCATGGAACTTCACAAATTGTTGGTGGGCAGGTACCACTGCAGCAGGCGTCACCGACGGTGTTGCATTTGTCACCCAGTCAAGCTAATGTTTCTCAAGGTAGATCGAGTTTTACTGCGATGTCACCTGGGCAACCTACAGTCTCTAATATGTCCGCTTCTAATCGATTTGCTGTTGCAAGTTCTTCTGGTTCAGTTCATCCTAGCTTGGGACCATCAATTCAGTCTGTCGCGTCAGGAGGAAACTTTACTGGAGATCAGCTCACACAGAACAGAACTCAAGTTCCCATCAGTGCATCGCATCGTCTTCCAGCATCCTCTTCCAAATCTATCAGCACCTTTAGCCACACATCAGTTGGAGTAACGCAACAACAGTTCGCCTTTGGTCAGGTATGAAAGCTACTTGAGAACGTAGCCAAAGAAACGCTTCTAAGCTATGCTAAAATCTGGTTAGCAAAGTATTAAATTTGGTATTAAGACAGCATTAATTTTGCTAGTTTCTGTTGTGACAAATACCGTGGAACTGCTGAAAATTACTGTAACCAGAGACATTTCATTTGGTATTTTCTAAAGTCTACCACCAAGTGAATGAGTCTGTCACTCATTAATTCAGAATATTTTGTTGGTGATTTATAGTAATATTTTCAGAACTGCTTAGCACTGATCTGTTTCTGCTCCCATTTAAAGGAATGGACGTTGAAGATGGTACGACTATGAGCTGTCCTGAAAATCTTACCATAGAGCTAGATATAAAGGCTCGGGTATATTCTTAGCACTTACAAGTGTTTTGACCTAACTAAAAACTATGCATGTGTTTTCAAGGTTTGACCTGTTCAAATTAGAGATGATAAAAGTTTCTTGGGTTTCTCTTTGTTATTTACCATACAAAATTAATCTGTTAAAACTTAACCTTTCTGGCGTTTTGCCCATTGCAGCTTTATGTTTCTGGAGCAGTTACAAACTTTCAAATTTGAAGCAAAGACAAGGCAAGAGGTGTTTCTTAGAATTCTTAAGAGAAAATACCTTTTAAAGCAGTTTTTAAAAGCATGACATTTTAAAAAATATTTTCTTTAAGAAGTCTGCTTAGTAATACTTAAGTTTGTTGTTTGTTTTTTTTTTTTCTGAATTTACTTTTAAGGTGAGAACTGGTCTTTTATTGTCCAGTTAATGCAGCTGCAGTATATATTCAACTAAAGTTTGTCTGTTTTCATAAGTGAACTTCCAAACTCTGCCAATATTTAAGTCAGTGACTTGTGACACAGTTAGCAGCAAGCTATTATTCCACTTCTGTCCTTTTTTTGGCTTTTTTTTTCCTTGGTCATTATAAAATACTGATAATAACTGTCTCAGAATGCATTTGCACTAATTATCTTAGATCTTTCTCTTTTCCCAAAGGTCTAGTGGATTTTTTTTAACCAAGACCAAAATGGGCAATGAAATAATGTGACTTAGAAAATAATATGTATTTAGAAAATAAGGGGGAACATGTTGTAGAACCACACTTTTAGTCTTTGCCAAAACTACTAGCACAGGTGGTAACATTTTGTTTGCAGACGAGTAATTTGAGGCCTGCCTGACTTCCTGTTCACATCTTCCTATTTGTAGGATATGTGCTGGGTCAGTGAGTTTCAGCAGTTACAAAGCATAATATTTCTTACTGCTGTAAAAGGTCACTTTGTTTTTGTGCTGAAATTTCAGAGCTGAAAATGGGAACTACAGAGAAGAAATTCTGCTGATCTTTTTAGTTTGTACTTGCATTTTAAGTATTGTACTGTATCATAAACCATGTATCATTTAGTCGCTAAACACTGGACAGTTTGTTCCACTGTGTATTTTTTGTTGTGGAGACAGCTGATTTGGTCATCTTGCAGTTTTGAGACTCTTAAAAGCTGAGCTTTCTGAGGGCCACTTGTAGTTGTAAATCATGATTCTTCTAGAATGTGATTAATGTGTATTTGTGCTGTTAGTGTAATTTTTACTCCTCTCTGATTTACTTGATAAAATTCTTGAACTTAGGAGGAATTGAGATGTCTGAAATGTCACCTTTAAAAAAATTTTTTTTTAATCTATGTGGCACAGAAAAAAGCTATGAACCAGACATCACCGGTTTCTGCATCGAAGACACAGGATAATTTGAGACAGCCTCAGCTAACAAGTCTTCTGAGCAACACACTATCAGGTCAACTAAGGTCTTTTTAAAATCATTTTCTTAATTTTCTCCAGCAACAGAAATTTGTTCTTCAATGTTTCAGACTTGCATTGATGGCTCATGTTGTTAGGGTCCTAAAGGTTATCAGAATTTTATTTTTAGAAGTCGACCAACTAGTTTTTCATTATTGAATGTACACTTTTGTTTTTCCCAGTTATGGCACTTCATTTTGTAGAGTGAGAAGTTGAATCTCCACAATAAGCAATTATTTATCCGCTCTATAAAATCTAAAATTGTGCCTTTTTTTTTTTTTTTTTTTTTTTTTTTTTTTTTTTTGGTCTTAGGAAAATAGAAATAAGTCATTTTCAAAATACGGACATCTGGTAAAAATTTTAAGAAACTTCTAGACCCTCTTTTGATGGCTGCTTCAGATACAGAGGAAAGAAAAATAGCAATTACAAGGTTATGTGCAGGCTGTCATCACTCGATTTGTTTTTGAATGTGTCACTTTCAGTTAAAATTGTTCATGGCTAAATACTGGACTTTTCAAGCAGCACTATGCTACTAAAAGAACAAAACCAGTATATTCAAAACCAGAAAAATGCAGTAACATTCATATTCTTTTTGTACATAAGTAACCCTTTCGAATAAGGTCCCATAATCTACCTACTACTTTTTTTTTTTTTTCTCCCTGCAATACTGTTCAGTGCAGGCTGTCCAGGCAATTCTCTACAATCAGCATCGTATGTTTTTTTGGATGAAACAAAACAATATTTTTATTTGTGTTGGTTGTAATGTAGCATGGCTGATAAGATGCTGTTTGAATTCCTGAGCAAGGCAATTAGAGGAAGAGCCCATCTGGAAAATCCAGGAAAAAAATTATGATGCCTGCTGTCTAAATACTAGAAAAATTGGTTTTATATGCTTGATGGAGGGTTAGTATTGAAAAACTTGATAAAATTTACTGTATGATTTTCAGTAAATTATTGGGACACTATACTTACAGTACTTGAATTTCTTCTTACATTGCAGTACCGTGGTAGCAGATGTTTGAGGATTTTTGTAGTTTGCAGCACAGAACATCAGTCCTGTTTCATTTTTATGAGCCAGTTTCCCCACAGGGTAGTTGCACTAACACTTGTAAGCATATGAGACATATAGCTTTCTCCTAAAAGCTAAAAACTCAAGTAAAATGATCACGATAGGTACATGAAATTATTCTGTACTTGCTTAGGATGATAGAGTCTTTTTAACATATTTTTTTATAGGGCAGGACTCTGGAGGAAAAATCATACAGCAGTCTCTAGGAACAGCACAGCCACAAGAAAAAGTAATAGGTTCGTCATCTGTTCAACAGAGTATACAGGTAAAGAATGCTTTTCCTTATGTTTCCCTTTCCCTTAAAATTTTAGTGAAGTTAGGGATGTTTCAACTCCATATTGGTAATCTAAGAGTCCTTGCAGGTTTTTTTTGAGTATATGAAGTCACTAAAGCTTGTCGAATTCTACTTTGACATAGTAAACACTGGGTATTTTGCACATTGATATTCTGAATGCTGTTTTGAGATTTAACTGTTCCCGGAAGGTAATTTCATATGGCGTAGCAATTCTTCATTGAGCTGGACATAAGTTAGGCTTACTCGTATCATTACTTCTTACAAACTCACCTATTCTCTAGCAGATTGGAAGGGGTTGTTTTGTGAGAAGTAGCAGAAAAATTCCATCTGATCTTTCTCTGTTTTATTCTTTACTGCCTTTTCTTCTTTCCACAGTGGTGTGTTTTTATTTTTATTTTTTTTTTTTCTTTTAACCACCAGAAGTTCTCCTCTATATGGCAACTACGTACAAAAATTTAACACTACATTCAGGGTTTGGGGCTGGAGAGGGAGGCTGTCTTTTTTGGAGAGGGAATACAGGAACTTCTGGAGGGGGGAGACAGTTGTTGCATTAATGGACTGAATAGCTGAGGGCAAGAAGCAAGGGTTTGACGTAGACTTTAAAAGTATGGGATTCATTGTGGATGGAACTAAACTACACAATCATGGAAGAAAATGAGAGGATCTGATTCAGAATTTTTGTTACCTGGTGTAAATGTATTTGTCAATGTAGTATGACTTGAATGTTTTTCCCTGTCTTACTGATGTACTAGTAGAGCAGAAGATACAGTGGTGGTCAGTCATGAGTTCAGCCTGGTTTGTTGGTCAGATATTCATTCTACTGTGGTGGTGAATACTTTCTATGCTTTGAAGCGTACACTGGAAGTACCATTAAAGTGTGCCTGCTTCATGCTACTCCTACTTTGCTAAGAAGGATCCTCTGTCGCAGATTTTTTTTTTTTTTTTTTTTTTGTTCTTCTTTCTAACCATGTTGTAGTTGTAAGTAACTTTTGCTCTGTGACCAATTGCATTAGTAAGATTGGTTGACTAAAAAAGCCTGGCAACTTCATATTAAACAAAGATTCTTTGATCCAGAATGGCTTCTTTGGGAGAATACTTGGATTGTGGTAATGCCTCTCATACAGTAGGAACTTGAGCCTTTACTACCTCAGAGAGCCTCACGTCTTAGGACAGTGTTCCCTTGAAAAACCTTGGCTTCCTAAGTGTCTAAGGAAAGGAGATGTTGTTCCAGCTCTACCTGATGGATGTATCTATAGCATCGACACTGAACCAGAATTCCTAGAATCGCGTCACCCCCTACCCAGCCACCATGGCTTATGTGAATTTAAGTACGCAACCTTAGCCTGCTTTCTGACAGATACTCTAATCCATCAAAATCAGGCGAGATTACATCAGTCTGGAAATGCAGAGACAGTTCTTGATTACAGATTTCTTTGGAAAAATTTTTAGTTGTACCTTTTCTTCCTCTTACCTGCTGAATTTGATAACCAGCCTTTTTCCTGGTATGTATAAATGTATATTTATATGTATACATGTATACATATAAATATGTATATGCACGACAGTGGAATTTGCCTACAAACATTTCAGACCTTTGGTTGCTAGAAGTGACTTCCCTATTTCATTGATACAGTGCCCTGTGGAAATAGGAGATAGTTGAAAGTGTTTATACTTACATAGTGGTTACGCTTAGTATTGGTGATATAATTAATTGGTAGAAATAAATGCGGAAACTTAGGCTTTGCAAAGAGGGTATGTATTGTAATTTGTCTTTTATTTTGAACTTACAGGTGGATGGTCATTTAGTTGGACAGAAAAGGCCTGCTGCTAAACAGTTGACTAAAGGAGCTTTGTAAGTCGTCATTCTTTTGTCATTTTGTTGCAGATATTTTCTCTAACCTTCCTTTCTTTTTAGTTTTTGTCAATGTATAAAACTTCTGTCATTAATTTTCCTTGTAGTATCCTACAGCAATTACAGAAGGATCAGGTGCATGCTGTGACACCAGATAAAAGTCGGTTCAGATCATTAAATGATGCAGTTCAGAGACTCCTTTCATACCATGTGTGCCAGGGATCACTGCCGACAGAGGAAGACTTAAGAAAAGGTAATTTTCTTTTTAAAAATTGGTAGTAAGTTTGCGCTCAACGTATTGAGAGAATATTTATGTACATTAGAGCAATAAGAAAGGGAACATTATTAAATTTGTGTGAGTTACTAAACGTTCTGGTTACTGAAGAACAGTATGTGAAAGTCTATTCTTGTCTTTCTAGTGGACAGTGAATTTGAATCTGTAGCTACACAGCTTCTGAAGAGGACACAGGCTATGCTGAACAAATACAGGTGTTTGCTTATAGAGGATGCAATGGTAAGATGTATAACTCAGTTACATTTTATGTTTATAGGATGTGATTCAGTTTGCTTTAAAAAAAGTACATCTGCAGGAAGGTATCATTTCAGTTCATTTTGTTAATAGTATTTATTGCCGTATGAAATTGATAAATATAAATATAAAAGTTTTAGAGATACATGTATATAGCCACTGTACTTGTTACTGCACCACCAATCTCAGTAACCAGCCTGCTTTTTAAAAGTATATGTACATATCTTAAAATCAATTAAATGGGTTGGGTTTGTATTTTACATACCATCTAAGTATGGGTGCTGTTGTATATAAGTTCCATAAGCATTGAAGATACATGAACTTCTGCTCTCTCCTTATACTTTGCTCTTGCACTGAACAGGCTGTGGTAGCCAAGCAGGTGATTTCTGTATATCTCTGTGGGTGCCAGAGCCTGAAAGACTATTGAAAAGCTCCATTCAGAGGCCTCCAGCCGTATTACAATTGGAGCCAAAGCATATTACGGTTTAGGAAATCATTACTTCTCTTTAGAAGCTAGCTGAGACCTCACATTTTCATTAGAAATGCTTCTGATATAAGTGCCCAACCCCAGGCATGAGGTAAAAAGAAAACTAACAAAGTTACTTTAATAATGTGTTTTACAAGGATCAGAAAATGTCACTGTGGCTTCAGACATGCTAGTTTTCAAGCCTGGAAAAGTTTTGAATTTGAGCGTATAGACATTTAAATCGCTCTGCTTTAGGGACTGGAATATGTAATACAAGTGTTAGAATTAATATGGTTTTGGAATCCCAGTCCTATTTAAAAAAGATACTAACTGTCAAATATTTGCAAGTAATTGCAGGTGTAGAGGAGTGATGGAGGTTAAAATATTTTCTTTTAGCGTCTGGTATGTTGTAAGGTAAACCCATTCAGTCGTTTTGAAGAGGTTATTTGACACAGTGTTCAGGTTTGGAGCTAGTTGCCTGTGTTGTGACTTAGTAGCCAGTGAACTTTCTTCTGTGACAGATGGATCCGCCTAGCTTGAAGGCACTGTCAGCAAAATGCATCTCAGCACCAACTAGTTAGAAGGGTGGGAGAGCAGGGAAGAAACAAGATGATAGGGTGGTCCCATTGCAAGATTTTTGCTGGTTTTGTCTCTAAAAGAGAGAGATACTCTATGATGTAAAAAACTGTGGTGTACAGTGATAAACATACTCAGACCTAAAAAGGTACAGTTCTTAAAATTGGAACAGTAATTCCTTGTTTTAAAATCTTTAACAAATAAAATGTACCATTAAATGTGAATAATACTTCATGGTTGAGTTTCAGTAGTGGTTGGGGTCACAGTCAAGATTGAAGATGCTGTGGAATTGTGAACGTTCTCTGCAGATAATCTAATTGGACATTATTTTTCTCTGAAGAGTAACTAAGCTATAAATGTTTTGATTTGGTGCCAACAGATGAGTGACTGCAGAGGTGGTTGTTTTTTTTCCTTTTCCTACAGCGGATAAATCCCTCTGCAGAAATGGTTATGATTGATAGGATGTTTAACCAGGAAGAAAGGGCATCTCTGACTCGGGATAAGCGTCTTGCACTAGTGGATCCTGGTAAGTAATGGTTGACTTCTGAATCTTACAAAAACAGCATTAAGCGTGGAGTGTTTAAAAATAGTTATGGTCACGGTGAGGCACTGATTGGTAGACATTCCAATAATGGAAATACCGAATAAGCAGTTGCAAGTTAAATTTTAATAACTCACAAATTCATCAGTCTGGAGGCTCTGTAAGGTCGAAGGCAGTTATTTGGGGAAAAATTGTATTTGGCCTGTTCAGCAGAGAGATATTTCTGAGATTCTTTTGACAATAATCATGGCTCCTGCATGGTCTCAGTTCTAGTAGGGACAAATCTGTGAGTTTGCTACAGTCAGAAAGAACACCCGCTGTATGAAGCATGAAGAGTCTTGTTCATCTTAATGAAGTGTTGCTTTTGGAATGTCATGACCACTTCAATGGCAGCATTTTTAACCAGAATGTTGTTGAACGTAGCAGCTAGAAACACATGATTTGTGTAAGATAACATATATTCTTTGTTTAAATGTTCTGCATATTCTAAAAGACATTCAGAGGATGTACTGGAGAAGATATTAGTCTTCAGATACCATATTTGCATATTTAGAATGCTGGGAAGTGCCCTTAGTCTGGTTTTACAGTGCACGTACGTGTGTAGTATGCTGATGAATTTGATGGTAGTCTTCTACACTGGATGCAGCAGAACACTTAAGCGTGTGTCCATCTCTTAAACACGTGGATCTGTAGGCTGTGGATGTTATTTGAATTTTAATATTCGGAAACTACATTGGAGTGTCTGTTGTTTAGATGTAAAAATAATTCAAGTTGTTGAATTAAGCTGTTACTTAATTTTCAGATGGTTATCAGGCCGATTTTTGTTGTTCTGCCAAACAATTTGATACGACAGCTGAAGAAACACAGTCCAGCAAAAGTGACCGTCACTCTAGCAAAACGTTACCTTCTCGAAGTCAGACGACCAAAACCCAAGCCAGAGACCGACCAAAATCGAGCTCAGCAGAGTCCACAAATCACAGTAAACTTCCTCTAGTGCCTAACAACACTCTAACACCACAAGAAGGAATAGCTTCTACAAAAAAATCAGAGAGCCTCACTAAAGCTTTAAAGTTTGAAAAAGCTAATTGTTCTTCTGAGAGCCAATATGTGGCCCTTTCGGAAGAAAAGATGGCTGGGAAAGATCTTGCCAAGTCCACTGATAATTCTTCGAGTTCTGAAGACTTGTCAAAAGCTGTATCAAGAGGCGGTCATGGAACACACAATAAAATTTCAAGGAACACAGTTCAGTCTTTCTCAAAGGTAACGTGTAATAATTCCCTCCAAGACAAAACTCTGAGGAGCTCTCCAAAGAATGAGGTTTTACATCCTGATAACAGGAAAGGCTCTGGTGAACCCCAGCAAGACTTACTCCTCAGTAAGAGTTTAGAAACTACATTTAAAAACATCTTGGAACTTAAAAAAGCTGGGAGGCAGCCACAAAATGAGGCAACAAGTAGCAGCTCGGTTGAATTAGAATTTCCTAATTTTTCACCTATTGCTTCACAGGAAAACTGCCTGGAAAAATTTATTCCAGACCACAGTGAAGGTGGTGTAGAAACTGACTCTATTTTAGAAGCAGCTGTAAATAGTATCTTAGAGTGTTAATAGTTACAGTACCATGGACAAGTTATGTTTCTCTTAGCAGAAGCAAATGTGAATGACACCACGAGTACAGCCTGACATGCATTTAAGGTTAACCTTTCTAAACTAGATTCTGTTCTGTGTTTGAGAGCAATACTCATTGTGGTTACAGTGAGATATCCAAGTAAAGTTAATCCTTGTTAGAATGCAGTCTGTTAGGGCCTTACTATTTCAAGTATTATTATGATAGTACTTTTGATAATTGTGCAGTACTGCAACGTAACAGGGTTGCAGGTCGTTAGGCCCTGTGTAGTATGGTAATATACTGACAATCACAGTCATTTGAAAGGATATATTTATTAAGAAAATGTTTTTAAAAAGTGATGGAAGCAACAATTCTCCCCTACCCTTCTCTTCCCCAAATCATCAAATGTTTAGTTTTTCTGGAAAACCCACTGTACCTCTATTGAGAAGTGATTATTTGCTTTGTTAATGAATCTGTGTTCTAGGATACTTAAGTTGGAAGGATATCATCATCAGTGTGTTTACAAGGCTTCATAATTTAAACTTAAAGTGCTTTTCTATTGCTTTCTGAGCAGAAACTAGTACTTGATGATATATTTGTAGTGGATAACGTTAGTTTGTGGGATGATACTGTATGATCTTAGTCACAGTGGCATGATATGAAGTAATAAGTGCTTGACTAAGGAACGTAGAATGGAAGCCAGTCAATGGCAAAGTGTACAGGATGAGGCTGTGATAGAGCCATGAATTTATATATATAATACATATATATGTTAACTCTTGAGGAAAAGATTTTTGCATTTTATAATTGGATGTAGTCAGCCTTGAGTCTTTCTGAAGTGGTATAAATGTTTTGTTTTTATTTGTTGTTTGGGTTTTTTTTTTTTTTAGACCAAGTGTCAAAAGCACTTTTATTTGAAAACTGTTACGATATTTGTAGCTTGTATTTTAAGAGTACATTAGCCTTACATTGATTAAATTTAAAGGCCAGTGTTTTATTTTTTTTTTTTTTTGCTTTTTGCTGTCAGAGAATGTTAAATCATCCACCGTAGCAGTCATCATTATCAAGATATGTACAGACCAAAGTCAATCAGCTATCCCAGTGTTTAAACATATCGAAAAGTGTGTAATTATTAATGCATATTGTAGAGCCAAGTGAAACCATTGCATGGTTTGTATTTGGCTCACTGTCATGTTGTTAAGATAGAATCTTATTATTTTATTTATTTATTTTAATCTATGACATCTTTTTTTTTTTTTTTTTTT
>JAAGAY010146546.1:1852-29371 GCA_011801015.1 Ardeotis arabs
GGGACATCCCCATTTCTTTTGGCTCTATTTCATACGATCCCAGTGTTAGGAGATTGGACCGTGGTTTCCCCCAGCACCGAGCCTGCAGAACTGGAGATGAACAAGTGACCAGCTCCTGCCTCCTGCTGCTCGGAGGACCCCGAAATGAGTGTTTTGGGCTCTGGACAGGCAGGGGACATTACTGGGGAGACTGGAACTGAGCCCCATGTGGCAGCTGTGTCTGCCCACAGCGCAGGCAGGCAAGGATCTCAAATCAGGGACTTGTCAGCCACGTGTAGGACACCGAATCGCCTTAAAAATCCCAGGCTGAGGTCTCAGTTGAATGAGCAGATCAAGGTGATGGTGTGTGGGAAAGACCCTGGGTGTGGGAGTGGGGTGCACAGGGGTCGCGTGCTGAAAAGGTGGCAGAACGTGAGCCTCAAGGCAGCTGGAGGATGGAAGATCTTGGTGCAGGGTTACTGGAGGACTTTTCTTCTCACAGCATTTCTACCATCCAGGAAATCTGCTGAGTTAGAGCCTCCAATTAAGCAAAAAAGAAAACCGCTCTGACAAACGAAACTGCGAGTATCGAGGGGGTCAAATGGCAGTGGGGCACCTGCGCATTGCTGACGGATGCCGGTGCAGATACTTCACACAGGGAGCCAAGTGGTGTCGCAGGAGAAACTCCCTAAACCTGAGATCTTTGGCGTTTGGAGGCCTTTAGTTTACGTTGGGTTGGGGCAGTGGGAAAAAGGATTGCTCTTTCAGCCAGGACGGCTGCGGAGGCTCTGGCAGGGCAGCACTAGGTTTGAAGGCTCTCGGAGGAGAGCGCGGCTTGTACCTGGCCGTGACGCTGCCCTCGCGGTGGCATTTCTCCTCCCGTGGCCCTGGAGACCAGCCCGCTGACCCTGCCTCGGTTTCTGTGGATCTGCTGGAGAGAGATGTTTCCTGAGGACAGGCAGTAGAAATCTTGATCTTGCTTTTAATGCCAGCAGAGCCCGCTTAATAGGTTTAAGCCTCTTGCAATCTCCTGGCAGTGTTAATGAGCTTCCAGGCCCCACAGAGGTGGAGCAGAACTGTATTTTCCTAATAGAGTTATCCGATTATTAGCAAAAATGCAAAGAAAAGAGCTTCTTTAGTTGCAAGTAAAAAAAAAGTGCTGTCTGGAGAAGCACTCTGTGAGCACCACGTGGCAGATAATGGACGATCAGGCAAGGCCAAGGAATTGTCAGGGAAAGAAGGTAAAATGCAGCTGGGATGTGGCCTCCTCTGATTTCTGGCCTGAGGCTCTCCCGTGGCAGATTTTTATTCTTAATCGTATGAAGCTGTAGATGTTAGAAGCATTTATTGAGTCACCTCATGAGTGTGCCCTACTGGTAGAAGAGCTCATGAAGAGTTAATAGATGATCAATTAGCTTTGAGGTAAATAATTAATCAACTGGTGTAGAATCAAACAGGTCAGAACTTGGCTTCTGATCTGTAAATACTGATGTGTGCCCAGCTGAAGACGATCTTGTGCAGGTATTATTTATTGCTAGCCTCCAGCTCTTTGCAAACTACTTTTTGTGCACTCTTAATGAGAAGAGTGATCCATCGTTTGCTGCTCAGATAACTGCCAGAGGCTGTCATGGCTGGTGGTGGCTCTCGGGTAGTAGCATTTCGACCTGTAAGTCTGAAATAACTCTGCATGGGAAGGGAAGTGCAGCTCCTGTCCCGTTTACAAGCGCGGCACTGAGGAACGGAGGAGATTAAGACCTCCCTGGTGTCCCCATGCTAGTTCCAGTGCCCAGAGACAGGCTGTGGCAATGGGAGCGAGATGTCTGCGGTGCTGCTGGTTGTTGTACAACTTGGTCATCAGCAAGAGGAGAAGTTGTGTGATGCAGAGGTGAGATGTGAAACGGCGCTGAGACGTTGCACCTGGTGTTGGAAAGGACTTCAGCTGGGGAAGTGTCTCTGCTCTTGTGTTTTGAGCTCTCTCGTGGTCCCGTTACTGTCGGCTGAGGGGTGTTGCCTGGTACCCTGGGTACGGAGTCCAGCCATGTTATGTCAATAAGGATGAGAAGATTCTTATCCAGGATGAGGTGAAACCTCTTACCCTGGACAAGGTGAAAGCTGCAAGGAGGAGCACAGGATGAGCAAGAATTCCAGTTATTTGTTACCTAGCTGCACTTTTTCTTTATTACGAGGGATCTCTGTGCCAGATCCACTCTCTGCCTTGGAGAACAGCACTGGTATTCTGTCCCTGTGGTAAAACACGAGTGTTCTCTATTTCAGGCAGGTACACACATAGCCTGCTTGTGGAAGGCTTTGTATGTGCCCAGTTGTCCTTCGAGTCTTTCTGTTCTCTCTGCGTGTCCCCCAGTCAGAGCTGGAGGCCATCGGGAGATGCATTGACCTGATAGTTCCCTGTAGCAGTTGCTGCCTGGACCTGGCTGTTGTAGTTTCTTGCCTCCCCACCACCCAACATGCTTGTGGCTCAGAGAGCCAGAAGGTTGTCCCATGGTGGATCCCACGCAACAGAGTTTTGGGGGGGTTGCTGGTGTGCTTGCCAAATTATGCCGCTGTCCCCATGTGGAGGACCCGCCCTGTGGGCACCCTGCGTGCTCACTGACCCCATCTGAGATGGGTCAGATCAGAGATGTTCATTTAGATGCTCCTGATGTCGTTTCAGTCTGTTTTGGGGGAAGCTATCTCCAAAGCAGCTGTTGAGTGTGCGTGTGCATGCGATGGCGCGTGTGCCATTTCCTACAACCTGAAGGCTTCTTTGTTGGTGTTCTTGTAGCTGTCACCTCCCTGGCCCCAGTCTGAGCCTGACGGAAGCCCTTCCCACTCGGGTCTGGGCTAAACTGGTGGGTACAGGTGTTCAAACCTCTTCCTCTGTCCCTCTAATCGCAGCCATGAAGGGAACAGTTCCTGGGGAAAATTTTAGTGGAAAATAATAAAATCCTGACGTGCCCATGTGCAGACTTGGGCCTGTGTCAGTTCCAGCCTTCCTCTAGTGCCACGATGTGAAACCATCACTCGTTCCATGCCTGCGGCTGATGCTTTGAATATTGATGGCTTTTTACTGCAGCATGAAAAGGTTTTGAGTTGCATTAATATTTCAAAAATTGTAATGAACAGTTGGGCTATTACAGCTGGACAAGGGACTTGAACTAAAGGGTTTCAAGTTCACTGTTTTTATCTTCAGGTCTTACTTTCCACTTCAAAATATTATTCTTTAATCTCTTAAATTCAGTGCTACCTTAAAAGATGTAATCGTAAAAAGGCTCAGAAGAAAGAGAACCTCAACCTCAGATCAGGAGCACCTGGTTTGGGAAGGAGCTGACCCCTTGAGGAGGCTCTGGAGCCCCGAGAGCGATTGGGCAGCTCAGCGTGCATTAGCATTTATCTAGAGCAAAGGAGGAAAGACAGGAAGACAGCGCGGTTTGTTTCTGCGGTTACTTCAATTAATCAGTGGACAGAAAACCACAAGTTTCTCCTGTAAAGTTTTGGGGTCAAAAGCAGAGCAGGGGCAGACGCGCTGGAAGGTTTTTTGTGTGCTCCCTTTGCCTTCGGCTTGTTGGAACAACGTGTGACGCTACATTGCTCTTCCCGGCTGCAGGGTGCCGCTGTTCCCAGGTAGCCAGGTCTTCTCTTTGAATCTTTGCAATTGAAGAAATGAGGCTGAAGTTACAAAGTCCTCTTAGCTGACCAAAGTCACCGGTGAGAAATTGTAGCCCATGCAACCTCCATTGGTCCTTTCCTTTCTTGTTCTTTTTTAGCATGGTGAGCAGGTTTTGAGAAGAGGTGGCCGTGTCGAGACTTGAAAGGCAGCCTCTTTCTGTAGGGGGGAGAGCCAGACACTGAATCTGCTCTTCAAATGCAGGCAGCAAAGCCCTGTCGTTGTGTGGTGGAGAACGTCTTCCCTGACATACCTCAGCTTGGAAGGAGCACTGGAGTCTCTGCGTCACTTCTTGTCACCCAACGTGCTGTATTTTGATGAAAGACAATTCAAACCTCATGCTGATTCCCAGGTTTTTGGGGCCAAGGCCCTCCTGAGCACAGTGTCACCTTGTAGAAGCATTGGCCTGTGGTGGTGGGTAGAAGATGACGCTATGTGTGTGACATCGTAAGCTGAGGAGCGCTCTTTGCGAAGCATTTGGAAATAACGTGTGTAGGAACATTTTTTCCATTGAGAGCCTAAAGGTTTTGAATAATGAAGAAAAAACTAGCATGTCCATGGCTTCACAACGCCCTTTTGGCCAAGCAGGTTGGGTGAGAGAGAAGGTGGGATTTTTCTGTGCAGGTGTAGGCTTTCAGAGGAATGCAGCCGAGTGACTCATGTATGTTCCACCCAAGTCAGAAATTAGGACACTTCTATGCAAGGCATGTTAACGTCTCTTAAAAATGCTACAGCTATAAGGAGCGCCTTATTCTTGGCATCCATCTGGGTCCTTGCAGAGACGGTGCTTAGAGTGGGTAACAGCACCGTGCGTGGATTATATATCTCACCATGCCCGAAGGGAATCTGGAGCTCCCAATCTGGAAGATAATTCTGCGCCTTGAGAGTATTGCAAGGGCTTTTAATAGATATGGGGCTACAGGAAAGCAGCCCAATGGGAAAGCGGTTTGAAGAACGTAAGCAGAACATCACCCACCTTATTTTCCTCTGAGTTTTAAGAAGAACCTGCTGAGCAGTTCCACGTAGGTGGAGCTACATCAAATGGAGCTGCTCTCAAGATTTAGATGTGGAAGGATGCTTCATTTTTGCTCTTAGTTGCAAATAAAATTAAAATCTATTTAACCCCTCAATCCTATTCTTTTTTGTTTGTCCCATGGTTCAGTTTTACGTGAAAAAATACAACCTGAAAGGAGATGCCAAAGTATGCCACTGTAGCTCCATTTCCGCGGTGGACCCGTCTCTGTCGCAGCTCTGAGCAGAGTGTAGCTCTCAGTATCTGAACCCTGGGGAGCTCCTGCTCTCTCCCTAGAGAAACTCTGAGCTGCTTTTTTCCTCAGCTTTGCTGCTGACCAGCCCCTACCCTTGTCTGAGCGCACCACTGGTGGGCAGGTGGTGACTGGTGTGGATGGAGCGGCTGGGAATGGCATCCCGGCAGCTCACTGATTGTGAGCAAGAGAAGGAACGGAAAGAATTCTGTATTTTTGTGACTGAAGAAATTTGTGATGTGAAAAATCCCGGTTCTCGTGATGGAAACAGGCTTTTGCGAGGCCCCGGGGATCTCTTCTTGCAGACGACCGCTTCGGTGCCCCTGGCAGCGGGGAGCGCTGGTGCCGAGGCACCTTGCTCCGTTTCTAGCAAGAGGAGCACAGTGCCTGGCTGTCGGGATTGGTGTATCGGCAGTGACTTCTTCCTATTTCCAAACTTTGAATTCAGTAAGAGATAAAATGAAGTTACATGAAGTCAGGTTAAGTTGAACCACTTCTGAACTGTCCAGGTTTGTCTGAAGCGTGACCTGGAGTCTGAGGCAGCAATTCTGCCGTGGTGGGACCCGGGGCTTGGAAACCTCTCCTTTGTTCCGTATGCCTGGGGGTCGTAATTAACATCGCTGAATGAATGCAAATGCAAAATCCACCCCGCTTTGTGTACAGGCAAAAACGTGCCCAGAAGGGCTGGAGCGTACCAGCCCTGTGCTGGCTGCCAACCCTGAGCCGTTGCCCCCGAGCTCGGTTCCTGGTGGCAGCGTGTTCTCCGACCTCACGCTCCAAAGGTAAATGCTGTGCAGGCTCCTCGGCTTCCTGCCGAGCTGCCCCTGCCCCGGCGCAGGTACACCCCATGCCCGCCTGCACTGGGACGTGCGGGGTGCTGCTGCTGCGGGGGGCGGGAGGAGGGAGGCTGCCAGGGTTGGTTTCCACGCGTGGGGTGGTTCCGTGTCCCTCCTTCAGGACAGCCCTGTGGGGGTTCCCAAAGCCCCAGCCTGGGGCAGGCTGGAAGCGAATCCCCCCTGACCTCGAGCAGCCTGTGCGGCCGGGGACACGGTGCAGGTGGGCCACGGGATGGGCCCGCTGGCAGCGGTGCTCACCGTTGAGCATCCGCCCGGGGGCTTTGGCTCCTGCATCCCCCTCGTCTCTCCCTTCCTCTCGCTGCCCGTGTAGGAGCCCTGCCCTCGGCAGAGCCCGCGCAGCGGGTGGACAGAAATAGCTCCTGCAGAAGCTATTGAAATGTCAAGAGTCATGGTGCTGACAAACCACTGCCGCGTGCGTAGTCGGGGCGCGTGCCCTCCGCTGTCGCGCAGAGTTGCGGCGACCTGCTGATGGCTTGTGGAAACGTCGTCGCTTGAGCGTGGCTTGGAGCGAGCACCGGGAGAGCGCTGGGTAAAGGCCGCTGCCAGGCTGTCCACCCTTGCTGGCGCAGGAAGGGCCGCTGCTGCGAGCTGCGTCCTCCCCTTCTGTGCCGCCCAGCCTCGCCTCTGTGTCTGCTCTGGATGGTGTTTTCAGTGTGGAACTGCTGGAGTGTTTTGCCAAAAACCATCAGAGCGATTCACTTCTTCGGAGCCAGCCGGCTGCGGGATCAGCAGCACTGCTCCAGCTGTCGGGTGTCGCGTCCTTGTCGGGTGTGACGCTGCTGTGCGTTCCCAGTTATTCCTTCTTCCTGTGATGCACAGGGTGTCCAGGGAAGGAGACGAAGGGCATCGTGTGTGGCAGGATACGGCCAGACGTGCGATGCAGAGGAAGAGGCAGCCGGGTGGTTTAGCCAGCCTTGGAGGGGGGTTGGCTGGGCTTTCAAAGGAAATGGCGCAGGGCTGGGCAGGACTGCGGTGCTGCCTGGCGCCCGTACGCCTCGAGCCGTAGTACTTGTCCTGGTTTTCCCTCCACCGAACTTGGTAACTTGGGTCTGAGAAAGGAGGTGGTCCAGGAGATCAAGGTCTTGACATGGTGAGGACTAACCGGCTCTTCCGTTTTCAGGATTTCCTCCTTGTAAGGTGACAGCAGATTGTAACAAAGACAACCTTCTCTTGGGCTCTGGTGTCTCCTTCTGTAAGGCATTTTCTCCCATTCTTGAACAATTTGTACTGTTAATGCCATCTCCTTGCTTTACTGGGCCTCCTCCCGTCTGCTTCAGCTAGTCTCCAGATGAGGAAATTCCCCTCCGTGTGTCCGGCAAGGCGCAGGCTGTCCCGCTTGCCCCCCAGCCCAGGACCCAGCATTGGTGGTGCTGCATGGGGGCAAGTGAGGTGACCTCCTGTGACGAGGCTGCTTTTCGTAGATTTTGTGAACCACACAGTACAGAAGCTTCTCTCGTCTGGTCTGATAACACAGGGCACTGCAGCTCCTTATTTTCACACAGTCACAGATTGGTTGAGGTGGGAAGGGACCTCTGGAGGTCACCTCATCCAACACCCCTGCTCAAGCTGGGTCACGTAGAGCAGGTTGTCCAGGACCGTGTCCAGTTGATGTTTAAATGTCTCCAAGGACGGAGGCTCCACAGAGTCTCTGTGTGACTTGTGATCAGTCACCATCACCGTAACAAAACCTTTCCCTACAGAATCACAAGCTGGTTGAGGTTGACAGGGACCTCTGCTCCACCTCTGTAGACTATGGTAGGTCAAAAGCAGGAAAGACTGAAATCTTCCCATGCCAAAGGAGTCGATTGAGTGATGTGTCCTCAATGAAGGAGATGAGGCCCCAGTTGGTGGAGGTTCCTGACAACCCAAGTGCAGATTTGGTGCTTGGTTTTGTCCTGAGCGTGTGAGCTTTGGATCAGGGAAGACTTCTTGAGGACACATATCTTCATTATCAAGTAATGGCTAGTGTCTGGTCTTCAGAAGAAGTTCAGAGACCGTTATCAGTTACTGAGATGGAAACAAGAAGGGCATTGCACACAGGTCAGATCTTCTGCAGCGCAGTGTCTGAGTGCAGTCCCTGTCCCAGCACCAGGCCGGCAGTCCTGTGGCCCCGCTGAGGCTGGTGTGGGAAATCCTGGTTGTCCCTTGACCCCAGAAGGAGTGGATGGAACAGGGAATTAACTATCCGCAGACGGCAAGACGTGGGCAAGCCAAGCATTAGTGGACACCAACTGCTTCCAGAAAATTGGATTAACTAGATCTTTTGCTGAGATTAGGCAGCGTTCAGGCTGCTTGTGTGTGTGGGCAGCTTTGCCACAGGCCAGCACCCACACGCAGTGATCAGGCGGCATCTCCAGACCTCCCCTGGGTGAAGCTCTGCTTTCTAGCTTCTGTGGCACTTGTTTTTCTCCTGGTACGTCCTCCTCTGGGAAATGTGGAAGTGCTGTTGGGACAGAGGGTTGATGTTGCGTTTGAAGGTGGGATCACAGCCCACTTCTGTCTGCTCTGCCCATCCTCAGCGCAGTGCTGCTTTGAGCTCGGGGAGGCAGTTCTCCACCTGAGTTCTGCTCAGATTTATTGTTTCCCAAGAAAAAAAATGCCTTTGATCCCCACATGTATTCTCCTGCCATCGTCTGCTGCCTTCCTTGCTGGCTCTTGTGTCACCTTCTCCCAGCATATGACCAGATACAAGGCCCTGGAGTTGTATTGGCCATTAGATTATTGCTTTCCATGAGGACCAGCTGAGATGTGTCCTTTTTCAGTGTCTCTGTAATTGATATTTAGCCTGGTTTTGTCGTTAATCAAGTGTGTCTTTAGATCAGATAGGTGAAGCAAGCACAGCTCTTCCGTGCTGCCTCTGCGAGCTGGTGAGTGGATTCTCCTCCAGCCTTTCTTAATGAAAATACTGAATTGAACTCAACCCAGGAGTGACCCCGGCATGGGACTCAGTCATCATTTTTCCCTCAATCTGACCGCAAATCTTTAATCACCCGGTCGCTGTGTCCAGCCTGGCCGCACGAGTGTGATACGCCCCCGTGTCCCTGCCTAGCCCCCGGCTGCTACGTACTGCGGGAAAGCCAGAGGTGCCCTCTCCTTGCCGCTTGGCTTTCTTGCACATTTTGCTTTGATTAAAACCTTCCCTATCCTGAACCTCATTTTGCTTCTGAGCCGTGTTAGATCCACCCCACCGAACCGTGCTCCGCAGCAGTGCCTTTGTCACATCTGCAGCAGCTGGAGGTTTCTGCTTGTTCCTGAGCGTCACCAGTGTGTGAGGAGCTGCCGTTCTCCGAGAGTTGGAGCTGGGCTCTGTGGTCTCGGAGGAAACGCGGCTGTCCCTGCGAGAGCTGCCTTAGAGCTGCACACACCTCTTGGTGCGAAGCGTGGGCAGCAGCCCCACATCTGCATGTGAGTGAGGGTTTGGGTTTGGATTGAGGGGCCAGAAACGTGGGGAAGGATGACTTGGAAAAAGGCAGGTTATGAGGAAATGCCCCTGTCTGTTAGAGTTTGGTGAGGAGGACTGGGATGCTCCGTGACTGTTGTGTACAGGGTGGGGGACACAGCCACGTCTGGTGAGCGGGGGTGCCCTGGGCAGGACCACAGATGTTTAGAAGACACCCAAGTATGAGATTTCCCCAAGGATTCCCCCGGGGGCGTACAAAACCTGCTGTCTGAAGGGTAGAAATACCACCCTGCCGGGAGAGGGACGGCCCTTCCTGGGCCAGCTGGCGAGGAGCGGGGTTCCCGTGGCCGTGGCGGGGTTGCTGAGGTCCCGGGAAGGGCGAGCTTTGGGCAATGCTCTCGCGTGAGGAACTTCTGCTGGTCGCGTGAGGAACTTGTGCTGGTCGCGTGAGGAACTTGTGCTGGTCGCGTGGGGTTGCCCAGCCGCCTGGCAGCAGGGAGGTGTGGCGGGGGCCACGGGAGCCCGCAGCTGGCTTCACTTGCGCGGTGGTTAAATTTTAAAGAGGTTTCATTAAGTGTGCAAACAATCAGACAGGTAGTGGTGGTTGGCCAGCCAGCTGCCGACAGCAGATGCTTAGGGCAAAGCGTGAGAGCTGGCAGGGCAGAGCCTGCTGTCGCGCTCGGTAATTAGCGAAGAGTGAGCAGCGCTGCGAATGGGGAAGGCAAATCTTGGCAGAGAAAGGAATCTGGAGAGTGAAGTGGCAGGGGAGGGTGAATTCCAGCAGGCGGAGAGGGAACAGGCTGGGAAAGCCGTAATTAATGGAGACAGACAGGGGAGAAAGATGAGTCCAACGCAGCGAGGGGGAGGAGGGCTTTGGAGGAGGCTGCGGAGATGTGGGGCCGGGACAGAACGGGTGAGTTAGCCCCACGGCAGAAGTGTGGGGGCCACCATGATGCAGTGCACAAAAATATCTCCTGTGCAAGAGCTGAGGAGGGCAAACGAGTGCTTGGCAGTTGGTCTGTGCAGTCCCAGACCTGCATCCATCCTGTTTTCCCCTTCCTTTCTGTGCAGCCCGGATGCATCCTTGCCTTGTTTTGCAGTAATTTTATAGGGTCTCCGTTATTTTCTGTTCATTCAAGCTGTGTTATTTGACCTGCCTCGTTAAGGACAGGTTGGTTTTCCTCCCTTCCTCCCACCATTCCCAGTTTCTCTGGTTTTATCTCAAGCAGTCAAAGGTAACCTGCCCTGCTCCGAGGGGCACTGAGCGAGGAC
The DNA here is from genome assembly GCA_011801015.1 of Ardeotis arabs. Classification (NCBI taxonomy): domain Eukaryota; kingdom Metazoa; phylum Chordata; class Aves; order Otidiformes; family Otididae; genus Ardeotis; species Ardeotis arabs. The sequence continues at coordinate 12,290 of JAAGAY010146546.1, forward strand.
GGTGTGGGAAGTTTGGAGCGGTGAAGCAGGGAGTGAGCAAGGTTTGCTGGTCGCAGTGGTCCCCTTGCTTTTGGGATTCTCTGTTCCCTCCTCCATCGGAGCGGAGATTTCCCCTCCGATGAATTAATGAGCGCTGTGGAAAAGGCGACTGGTGACACGCCGGTGACGCCGGCGGCTGACGCTGTGCTGGGGAGGAGTGGGAGGCTGGAGCGAGCGTGCTGGGGAGCACGTCGGCACTGCCTGCCGCAGCACACAGCTCCCGGCTGCCGGCTGCGAGGGTGGGGAGGCCGGGAAGAGCTCACAAGGAGCAGCGCCTGGAGAATCGCAGGGGCCGGTCAATGGGGAGATGCTGGGGGAGCTCGGCCGTGGTGGGGGAGGACTGGTCAGGGGCCACCGATGCGCTCGCCCTGCGTGGGGAGGGAGGTCCGCAGCCAGCAGTGGGTGCGATCTCGGGCTCCTGAGCCGGATGAGGGGAAAGTTCCTGCTCAGGAACAATTTGTTTCTGATTTCTGTAGATGAACAAACAAAGAAAAGAGCTCGTCAGCGAAGCAACCCTGTGATGGGGCTCGTGGAAGGGGGCTCAGCCCCAGCACGGGTGTCTCACGTGAAGGCGTGGAGCTGGCTTGCTTTTATGTTTGGAGTTGTGGGTAGGGGGGAGGATGGACGGACCGAGCCTTGCCATGCCACTGCGGTCATCTGCTCGCCCTGGCCGTGGCACTGGGGGCCTGGGTGACGCCAGCCTTGGTGGGTGAAGCCGGCTTCCGAAGTTGGGAAGAGCTGGTTTTGCCCCGGGGGGTCCTCATCAGGGGCTTGGCAGAGCAGGCAGCTGTGGGGGCTCTGCACCCTGTGCCAGCACCGTCCCTGCTGATTGCCCAGCAAAAAGGTTTAGGCTGGACACAGGGAAGAAATGTTTTATGCTGAGGGGGGTGAGGCACTGGCCCAGGTTGCCCAGAGAGGTGGTGGATGCCCCGTCCCTGGAAACATTCCAGGCCAGGTTGGACGGGGCTCTGAGTGACCTGGTCTGGTGGGAGATGTCCCTGCTCCTTGCAGGGGGGTCGGACTGGGTGGGCTTTGAAGGTCCCTTCCAACCCAAACTGTTCTGTGAGTCCGTGTTTCTATGAAAAAAGATGCTTGAGCAAGTGCCCAACCCTGTGAGGTGGACTTTTCCCCTTTTTGACATTTCCCATCCCTTTCCTGCTGCCTCTTTAGCACCACTCTGTGACCTGGGCTGCTGCTGCAGCCCCCCGATGACCAAAGCCCATGTCCCTCCGTCGGTGAAGCGCGTTGCGGTTATTGCTCGCGAGCTGCTGTTTACAGAGCAGGTGGCTCTTCCCGGCCCCCTGTGCCCAGGGCACCTGCTCTGCTGCCTGCCGGGGTGCAGCTCGCGCTGCCGGGTTAGCCTGGACGGGGTGCTGCCCTCGCAAACCTGCTGCTGGCGGCTCTGGCCGAGGGTGAGAGCTGTCAGATGGCCGCTGCCCTGCTCGTGGCCCAGGGTGGGAGAACGGGGGAGTCAGGAGCGAGGGGCACGAGCAGTGCTCCGTTTGGATCTCTCAAATTTACGAGACAACGCACGGTGTAAATTAATCTTGTATTTTGTGAGCTCATTAGGAAAAAAAGCAAACAAGACAAACAAGGGCTCCGTGCCCTTTGCACAGACCAACGTGAATTCACTAATCCACCACTTAATTTGTGAGATTTCTAACTTAAAAGTTCTCTAATTCATAACATGCACCTTGTAGCTCACGTATCTACGAGCAAAGCAGGCACCTAGCAGAGGGTAAGAGCGCTCATCCTTGCTCCTCCGTCACGGTGCAGGTGTCCCCTGTGTCACACCGGGAAACACGAAAGCCTCAGCAGTCCAGCTGTTGTTGGAGCCACTTATAAAACTTTTTTGGGTACGCTGCCGTGGTTATACCTTCCAGCGTGGAAGTTTGGTCTGTACCATTTCCATGAGTTGGTGGGTTCTGAAGAAATCACCAGACAACCAATATGCCAGGATGGTGGCTGCAGGAGACAGGCCAGGGCTGCAGAATGACCTTCAGCCCTTTTTGGCCACCGTGTCCTGTGTGCACATTGTCCTCGCGTGGACCTAACGGTGCTGCTCCCAACGTGTTAGCCAAGATCCGGGCAGGAGCTGAGTGAAGAGTCCAACAGTTCCCTGCACTTCAGTCTGTGTTTAAAAATATAAATCAGGCCTTTTTTTTTAAAGAAAAAATTGCTGGATTGGGCAGCAGAGGTGTCTGAACTCTTCAGTGGGTGCTTTCTGGGACTTCATTTCACACAATAGCGAATAACAGCGTCTTGAGGAGTGCTCTCCTGCAGCCGGAGCTCCCGGGGGGTAGGACTTCTTCGGGTCATTTTTTTTTCCACCAGTGCTAGAAAAAGTTTTCTTTCTAGCTAGAGGTAATGCTTGCTCTTTATCATGGAAATGTGCGACTCTAAAAATAACCTTTCCACAATTCCCTGGCTGGCTGCCTTTCTGCATGAAGCCCGGTTTCTCTTTGTCCAAATGGGGTCACAGCGTGTGATCTGCATCACCTTGTGCGTGAGGTGACGGACCTCTCTCCTCCTGTGCACCCAGTCCTTTGATCAGGCCCTGCTTCTCCGCTGCCCTTCAGTTTGCCCGGTGGCCAGGGCCCCTCGTTGGCGCTGACTCTCTAGCTTGGACCTGCTCTTTCGTCCTGGACAATTTAAATATGACATTTGGAGTACATCTCCTTTTGGGAAGAGCCATAGAGTGTTCTGGGTCAACTGTTGGGCCCCTGGTGGGTCGTGAAGAAGTGGGCTGCGCTGGTGGACCTGCGGGACCTTCCCCATGGGAGCCCTCTGCTGCCAGCAGAGCAGTTCCTGCCCCTGCTCAAGGGGCCTGCTCCACCAGACAGGCCAGGGTTCATGTCCAGTGTGGGTCCTGATGGAGGCTTGTGGCATGTATGGTCATGCTGTCCTGCAGAACGGCGTCTGACGTCGCCTGGGATGGCCTGTGCCCTCCAGAGCTCTGCCTCCTGCTCTAGGCTCTGGGCTTGGAGAGACCCAAAACTATTTCTTTAATTTTTTTTTTTTTTTTTTAAACTCAGTCTCATTCAGCTGGTGTTGCATTCAACCTTCTAGGAAAAGATCAGATAAATGAGTGCTATTCCTGGCCTGGGGAGAAAGCGGCACGGGCTGGGGTGCTGGGGATGGTGGAGAGCTTGGCTAGGTCACCGCTCATCGCAGGAGGCAGCTTGCCCGAGAGTGGCTCAGGGCAACCTCCCAAGGGAGGCGAGGACAAAAAGGGAAGGACGGGTGAAAGTGCTTTAGCATACAGCGGGAGTGCCAGGAGTAAAGCTGCCAAGGCATGAGAACCTTGTGAAGTTCAACCAGGCCAAGGGCAAGGTCCTGCATGTGGGTCAGGGCAACGCCCAGGACCAGCACAGACTGGGGGAGGAAGGGAGGGAGGGATGGATGGATGGAGAGCACTCTGCGGAGAAGGACTGGGGGACACTTAATTGCTTAATTGCCCCAGACACCTCTGTTGCAAGACCAATTAATAAAACAGAGAATTGCAATTGCTTGTTTGGGACCCCAAACTCAGCCCAGTTTGTGTTACTCAGACCTAGAAGAAAGATTTGCATCTCTGCAGTGTGAAATATCCTCGCCCCGGCCTGGAGGGAAGGGCCCCTGTGCAGCGGCATGGCGCGCGTTCAGGCCTCAGCACCGGGGCTGGCCCCGCAGCGGCACAACGGCCTCGAGCTCGGTAGAAATGAGAAGCAAATGTTCCCGTCGTGCAAACGTGCCGTAGTCGTGCCGAGGAGCCTCCATCCCCTTTGTGTCTCTGCAGCCGCAGGGGAACCAAGGACAAGGTGAAGAGCGAGAAGCTGTGGTGAGCCGATCAGGACTTGCTCCTTTCTATCACGTGCGCACAGAATAAATTTAAAGCACTATGTTCTCATTGCCTCCTTTGGCATTTCTTACCACTTCTCTGTAACTTCTACTTTTGGAGTTTTACTTGCCCTTGATTTACATTCGCCTCCATTTTCCCATACGTGGCGAGGAGGAGGAGGAGATTTTCCCGCCCTCTCCCAGTGGCATTGGAACTGGAGCTGGGAGTTGCAGGGAGCCAGAAAACCCAGCGAGCAGCAGCCCCAAGGACGGTCTGCATTTTTTTGTGGTGTGCTTAAAGAAAAGTAGAAACCTCTTGGCCGTTCTGGTGCGTTAATAAAGGAAAATGAGAGAATATTGCAGAAAGGACAGAAACGTATGGGAAATGCTATTTTTGAGTATTTGAGAAAACACATGATGTATCTTATGATGATTAACTTCTTGGGTTCCAGCAGTAATTGAGGTTGTTGCTAAACAGTTGGTACCAAAAATAGGCGCTGCTGGGTCCAGTCTACCTGAAGTTATTGATTGGGCAGTTTTCCAAGAGCTGAGTAAGATGGTGCCTCTGCCATTAGTGTTGATTTCCAATAAGTCTCCACATACCTGATGGGCATCAGGAGCTCGGGAGGTAGCACGGCGTCGATTTGTTAAAGAACGAGAGAGAGAATGAGCTGGGTAATTATTGACTGATTAACCCGACCTTGCTTTTGGGCGAAATAATGGAGTATTTGAAGTAAAATTCAATCTAAAGAATTAAAGGAGGGTAAGACAATAATGCGGTTCAATGTTGTAAAAATGGATCTGAGCAGCTTTACTTGGTACCTCCGCCCGCTGAGTGCCCATGGGAGGGCTGGGCTGGCTCTGCTCCCCATGGGCCCTGGCACTGCCGGCACGCTGCGCCCCGCACCCATCCTGGTGCTCCCTGGGATTCACCTGGAGCCTCCAGCGGGATGGGAGCGAAGAGACAGGCGCGGCGCAGCTCGTGATGTTGTCCAGTGCCACGCTGGAGCTGATGGGGGGCAGATTGAGAGGCTCGGAGGAGACCCACGGGGAGGATGGGGTGCTGGGAAGAAAACGGGGGTAGGCCATGGAGAGGGAAGGGGTGGTTTGCTCTTCAGCCAGCTGATTGCTCCTGGAGAGGGGGGCACCCCGAAACCTTACCATGGCTGGAGACCTCTGACAAATGGGCCCATTTGCAGCTGGTGGGAGCAGCCGTCCAAAGCCGTTCATTCACGTAAATTTTGGTGTCTTAATTGGGTGTCCCTCAGAGGTGACTCTGTCATGGGCCAGGATGAGTCCCGGGTCTACTGGCCGCAGTCGCCTGCCCTTGCCCCCCAGCGCCCACCAGGTTGGTCCTGTGCAAAGCTGCTGTGCTTCCAGGGGCCGCTTGCCCTCTCGGCGCTGCGTTCTAGCAGGACCTCGTTGCTGTGCAAGCAGAACCGTGCTCTTCAGCTTGCATTGTAACTCAGGGTATGTAATTATTGCTGAAAAATTAATTAAAAGATCTCAGCTTTCCCTGCTTTGAGCTATTGGTACTTGCTGTCTCCTGTCAGCTCAGCGACCTCCCGCTTTCCGAACAGCGGTGGACCCGTACGCTGGCGTACCGGGACGGGAGGGGACGTGCCAGGCCGGGGGTGCCGGAGGCAAGCTGCGGGTCCCACTGGGTTTGCTGCTGAACGCAAACTGTTCCTTCCGTGGCTGTGATGGCAGGCGGCTCCCTGAGCCCATCCTGCCTGCAGTGGGAGGTCTTGGGAGCCGTGTTGTTGCGTGAGTCAGATCCGAGCTCACGTCAATGTCCAGGCAGGGTTATGGCGTTTACATGGCTCCCCTTCATCCCTAGCTCTTCATCACCATCTGCAAACTGCTGTTTTAGTGTGAGTAATTGAAAAAAAAAAAAAAGAAATCCCAATCCTTTCTCTGAAAAAAGAGAAACTGAAGCTGTGCTGCACTGTCTCTGTCTCCTCCACCTTTTGCACCAGTTCATCACCAAACCAAAATGCTTTCTTGTGAACAGACTTGGATCTCAACATTTGTGTTGCTGGATTATCAACAACTGACAAGTGTGGCTGCAGGAGAAGCAGCTGATGCATAGCACGGCTCTCCCTTCATCCTGGCATTTGCCTCCCAGGGTGGTTTTCCTGCTCCGAGGCCATCCTGGAGCGGCAGGAGCAGTCAGAGGAGGATGGTTGCAGGATGAGAAGACCGTAGGAGACAGGGAGCTCAGCCACTGGCCAGCTCAGCGACAGGCTGTGAAAGGGCTCTGCGTGCTGGGCTCTCGGGTGCGAGACTGCCCGTGGCCACTCCGTTGTTGCAAGCCCAGTTACGGGTGGAAAACTCCCAGTGTCGGACTCCGCACTTCCTGGACTCAGCACCTTTGCCTGGCTGGACCAGCAGCCTGCGAGGAGCACGCTGGGTTTCCAGGATTTGTGAAAGAGGATCCATCACCGCTAATGTAACAGGATATTTTATAGGCGCAGTCCCACTCATGTTACCAATAACCAACTTTTAGTTAAAAATATGTAATAGAAATGTCAGTTAAACATGTCACCTGCTTCCTTTTTTAGGGACTTAAAAAGTGAAAAGCTACAGTTTTAATCTGTTGCAGATTACCCTCAAACACAGCTGGATGGTGTAGACGCGGCGTTTTGGGGAGCACCAGAGGATCCGCGAGAGCTTTTCAGACCCTTCTGTGCATCGTCTCTGTTCTGCTGCTGTGTAAAAGCCTTCTGACGTTTTACGCTGACCTTGAACCCCATCAGCATCTCTCCTTACTGCATCTCGAGCAGGATTGGTCCCTCCTGGCATGCTGGAAGTTAAAAATCCTGGGGCTGCTGGCCCCTCATGATGGTAGCGGATGTCTCCCGTGCCCTCGCTCCTGGCGAAGGCAGATGGACGGCATCGCCGTGTCCTATTTCTGCAGCTCGGCAAGCAGCTGGAGCTCCTTGTGTTGCTTCTGCGTGGAAGGGACAATCCCGGCTCTGCTCGGGGACGGCGGTCGCGCAGCGCTCTGCTGCCCACCCCTCTGTGTGCTCCCCCGTTCTGTTACACCCCCTGCAGCTGGTTATATTGGTCAGAGCTGAAAAAACTCCAGAAAATTAGGAAGGGGTTGGGTCAGCATCTTGCAAGCAGCATCTATTTTTTTAATTGTTGTTTTACTTAGCTTGAATAAATAAGTTGCAGTGTCAGACTCAGCTCCGTTTCCAAGAAGGAACATCAGCCTTTGGGAACTGAAGGACTGCACGGAGGTCACTGATGTCTTGAATCTCTTTTGGCAACTGGGGCTTCCGTTGGAAAGTCCTGCTCCACAGGGTGCTCTCCATCCACCCACCCACCCATCCATCCATCCATTCCTCCCAGTCTGTGCAGGTCCTGGGGGTTGCCCTGACCCCTGTGCAGGACCTTGCACTTGGCCTGGTTGAACTTCACAAGGTTCACACAGACCCACTCCTCCAGCCTGTCCAGGTCCCTCCCCTTCCCTCCAGCGTGTCGACCGCACCGCTCAGCTCGCTGTCATCCACGAACTTGCTGAGGGTGCACTCGATCCCGCTCTCCGTGTTGTTGATGAAGATATGAAATAATGTTGGTCCCAGTACGGACCCTTGAGGGACACCACTTGTTACTGGTTTCTGCTTGGACATTGAGCCATTGTCTGCAATGGTTTGGACGTGGCCATCCAGCCAATTCCTTATCCACCTATAGTCCATCCGTCAAATCTATATCTCTCCAAATAAGAGGCAAGAAAGTTGTTTGGGACTGTATGAAAGGCCTTGCAGAAGTCCAGGTAGATGACATCTGTGCTCTTCCCTTGTCCAGTGATGCAGTCACTCCATCACCAGCAGCTTAGTCAGGTGCAGTTTGCCCTTGGTGGAGCCATGTTGGCTGTCTCTCATCACCTCCCTGTCATCCGCATGTTTTGACACGTCTTGTGGGAGGATCTGCTCCGTGATCTTACCGGGCATGGAGGTGAGGCTGACTGGTCAGTAGTTCCCAGCCTGGGGCTGGAGCAGCCTTTCTAGATCTCCTCCCTGGTGGTTTTTAAAACAGGTTTAATTTTTATTACTTTAAGGCCATGAAACACTGTGGAAAATGTTCACCCAACTCCGTAGATCCCTAGGAAGGATTCCTTATGGCTTGCTCCCAGAAACCAGGTAGCTCATGGGGCTGCCAGGTCCGTGCTCCCTCTTTGCATTTGCCTTTAAAAAATACCTTACGCTGGGTAAAAGTAGGTGCCGGGATAAGATGTCCCTGCTCCTTGCAGGGGGGTTGGACTAGGTGACCTTTGAAGGTCCCTTCCAACCCAAACCATTCTGTGATGAACAGGCACATCAATGCAAGAGACAGAAGAAAACTTTTAAAGCTAGAAAGGTTTTTTTTTTAATTTCCTTGGAGTAACTGTGGTCAGGATCTTTAATTTTTTTATTAAAAGAGGCCATTCTTTGCCAAAAAAATCTTTCTTCCCAGCTTTGTCAGGTCACTCAGTTATGAATTAGTTTGAAATTGTACTTTTCTTGGTTGTGTTGCTTGGTTGTTGTCAGTAAAGAATTGCAGGTCGCACCGAGGTGAAGGTTTATTAATGCGAGCGGTAACGGAGTGAGGAAGCTGCGGCGGCTGAGCTCCGTGTCGTCGGTGCGAGGTCGCCGTCACCGTGCTGCTCGGGCGTGCTGCGGGGGGGTGTCGGTCGCCCTCCCGCTCGCTGCTGGGCGCCTCGGAGGCTTTCCCTGCTCTCCTGACCGCCGTGAGCGTCCGCGCTGAGCGCTGGGCTGCTGGCAAGAGTAACCCTGCCCCGAGGAGTATCGTACGTGGCAGCTCTGGGTGCCAGTTCCTTGTGATGTTTGTCCCCTTCCCTGTTGCGTAGGGGATGCTCCCAGGAATTCGGAGAGCTGCGGGGAAGGGGAATAGTTTTTCCCTCTTTCCCAAGCAGCTGAGGCTGTGCTGGAGCTGAGTGCTGTTACCAGCCTGGGCTGGGCGTTTGTCCTCTGCCAGGCAGGTGCCCCATTGGCTGAATGAGCACTGCTCCCACATCTGCCTGCACCCCCCCTGCACCCACGTACACCCCCGCCTGCACCCCTACCTGCATTCCTGCCTGTACCCCACTGCACCTTGGCCTGTACCCCCCCTGCACCCCTGCACCCCTTGCCTGCCCTGTGCTGCCTGGGGTCCCCTCCGGGCCACTCACAGCGGGCCCCGTGGCTCCTCAGGGACGTAAGTCTCAACCCTAGACCAAAGCCTCCTCTCCCCATCCATCAGACACTGGGGACACAGCCCCACGGTGCTGGTGGCCATGGGGACATCCCTGCTCCCTGGCCGTGCTCCGTGCCAACAGGAGCGGAGCAGATGTCCTGGGAGTGGCTGTGGGATGCGGAGAGCCTGGCTTGGCCTCTTCAACATCGCGTCTTGTCCTTTAGCGCTGCTCTGCTCGCCGGGGTGACTCCGGCCGTAGCAGGGGTCATGTCGTGGTACTTCAGCTTCCAGTTGCTGAACGTTACTTGCCGTGAACGGCTAAATGAGTGAGTCACTTAAACAGACGCCATGGATGTGAAAATAATTGTCTGGGTGCCTGCGCCTGCCGGGTCGCCAAGTAATCCTCACACGTCCTGTGACTCAAAGCCAGCCGGGAGGAGTGTTTTCTCCCCGCTGCTTGATTGGAAATATTTTGATGGGAGGCAGTCTAGCTCCGCATCCCCTGTCCCTGCCACCCCTCTGCGTGGTCCTGTCCCCTCACCGCGCAGCCAGCACGGGGGGGTGCTCACCCTGCTCACCGCTTGCCCTGCACGTCCCTGCTCACAGCATCGCTGCGGCGTATGGCAAGGTAAGAGAAAGTACACGGCAGTGAGTCACGTACAATTATTTCACAGGATCCAAGGTGGATATGGGTGGGAAGGGACCTTGGCAGTCCCGTGTCCCTCCAGCAGGTCCGTTAGGTCAGATCGTGCAGGCTTTCACCCAGCCGCATGCTGGACATCCTTCAGCACGGACATCCCACGGCCTCTCTGGGTCCAGCGTTTCACCGCCTTCACGATGACCATTTTTTTTCCCTAGTACCTTGTTTGAATTTCGCTTGTCCCAGCTTGGTCCATCACTGCTCATCCTGTCCCCGTGCACCTCCAAGCCTCAGCGAGGTTGGGACCAACAGAAAGCCCGGCTCCAGCTCCTCTCCGCCCTCCTGCTGGGTGGTCGGATGCCGCAGCAGGAATCCCCTTTGCTTCCCCCTGCCCAGGTGAACACAGCCAGCTCTCGGCCTGTCCTCACCTTCCTGGCAGCCTCTTGTCCCCCAGCGCTCCTGGGTCTTTGTTCCCCCGTCAGCTGCCCCCAGCCTCTCCGGTGCAGGGAGTCACACAGCCAGGCTGGTTCATTTCTTATTAAACACAAGTTCTTTCAAGAATGGGGAAAAAAAATTAGTTGCTTAAATGAGAGCTCAAACTGAAAATATCCTCTTCCTTTCCCTGCACTTGTGCTTTTCTCTAGCAAATACATGAATGTACCACTTCTGCCGGTGAGGCTGCTGTGTTGGCTTGCTCGGAAATACCTGGAGCCGGGGGTGAAGGTGTTCGCAGACGCGTTCGTTTTCTTCTTTTCCCAACAGGACTGAAGCTCTCAGCTCTGAGTCAGAACTGCGTACAGCTGTCAATATGATGTGACCTTCCCCCAGCGCATTCCCATCATCATGATTTTCTAATTATGCCTGTGGCTGCCAGCTGGGAGCGTACAGCATCAGTGCTACCACAGCCGTTGAAATGACTCAGTTAATGTGCCTAGAGTCTATTAAACAAAGTTTTATTTAATTAAGTAAGTCTTGATCTCATAAAAATCAAGAGGGAGCGTTAGGGTGGCAGCATTTCTGCGAAATCATATTTGAGTGGCAGGTGGTTTGTACTTTCTTTAGTGTCTGGATCTTGAGAAGTTGTGGCCTGCTGCTCTCACTGCTGAGGTCTGGGGTTGGCCGGTCCCACGGTCGGGGCACGGTCACGTCCCTGGCAAGGCTGCCACGAGCCCGTGGGTGAGCACAGGGCATTTCCTGCCTCCCGGCCTGTATTGCAGCTGTGCAGGCACGGTTGGGAACGTGTGAGCTGGGCACAGGTGCTGTTTGAGCAATTTGGAAAGCCAGCTTGGTGGTTTAGCAAATTGGGCTGCTCTCCCCACGTTTGGGGTTGAAGAGTTAGAATCATAGAATGGTTGGAGTTGGAAGGGACCTTCAAAGATCATCTAGTCAACCCCCCTGCCAGGAGCAGGGACATCTCCCACCAGACCAGGTCACTCAGAGCCCCGGCCAACCTGGCCTGGAATGTTTCCAGGGATGGGGCATCCACCACCTCTCTGGGCAACCTGGGCCAGTGCCTCACCCCCCTCAGGGTAAAACATTTCTTCCCTGTGTCCAACCTGAGCCCACCCCCGTTCAGTTTAAAGCCGTTGTCTTGTGGTGAGGACCCCAGAGCTGGAGGCAGAGCTCCAGGGGGGTCTGAGGAGAGCGGAGCAGAGGGGGAGCATCCCCTCCATCGAGCTGCTGGCCATGCTGCTGGGGATGCAGCGCAGGAGATGCTTGGCTTTCTGGGCTGCCAGCTCACGTTGCCGGCTGATGTCCCATCCGTCACCCACCAGTGTCCCCCAGTCCTTCTCTGTGGGGCTGATAATGAGATTTGCTCCGATCTGGCTTTGCCGAGCACGGCTTGTGGTTTGGAGATGCTACTGCAATGCAGAGAAGAGTCCTATGAGACAGAAGTGCCCGGAGATGGTGTGGTGGTTGTGCTGTCGGTGGTGGTGAGCTCAGAGCCGATTCCTGGTGTTTGCGCCCGGGAGTGAGGGCAGAGTCCTGTGCCGGATGCCGTCGGTCAGGCAGGGCTCTGAACTTGCCCAGCTGATTTTACTTCTCTCAAATGTGGCCTATGCTGTAGTTACCCCCTCTCTCCAGCCGAGACATTAGTTCTGGCAGCCTGGGAGTCTCTTGTAAAAGCTCTCACAGCCTTGGCAAGGCGGCCCTGGGGAGATGTCGCAACTCGCCGACCAGCTCCGTGCTCAGCAGAGCTCTTCTCCGGGTGGGATCCGCGCAGAGGTCACGCAGGTGCACGTGGGATGCCGTGGGGACGGGGAGGAAGGGACTTGCTTGTGCTTGTTTTTATTTGCAGCTCCTCTGCCCCTGCCCGTTGAAATATGAGATTTGTTTTACACCCTCCCGTCACTGCTGGGCTGCTCAGAGTCAGACCTGCGGCCTGGGCTGGGGGCTGGGGGGGTTTCTGGTCGCTTCGGGCCCCAAAGCAGCAAATTCAGGCTGGGGAGTGAAGACACACACCAGCTGTTATCAGGGGTGCCAGTGGAAGACGTGACCTTTCGTAACACCCTGCGGAGGGCTGGCGGCCGTGGCAAGGCCCTGGGGAGGTCACCCCTTGGTGAGCAGAAGGGTTTTGGTGTCCAGCAGTGGTTTTCTCTCCACTACAGGAACCAGCACTGTGGGCTGTGTGCCCGTTCCCTTCCGCGTTCTGGGAGCGCTGGCTGTGGGGCAGGTGAGGGCCGTGTGGGCAGAAGGGCTCCCTGCTTCCCCGGCCGGCAGCAGCGTTACTTCCATGCTCAGGACTGTGAGGAGGGTCCAACGGGACGCGTAGGGTGGAAGTGCTCCCAGTCTGGAGGTGGGAGAGCTTGCAGCTCTGGTCTCCACGTGCCGTGGGGCCGGGCAGCAGATCTCAGTGGTGTCTCCAGCACATCCATGTTTGCTCTTTTCTTTTTCCTCAGAAACAAAGGAGGAGCTGGAAGAGCTGATGTCTGACATAAAGAAGACGGCGAACAAAGTGCGCTCCAAGCTAAAGAGTGAGTATTTGCCTGCGGTGCTCCCGCGGGGCTCTGCCCTCTGTACTCCTGCCCTGCAGCCCCGGTGCCGTGGCTCCCATCTTGGACTGGTGCCGCAGCAGTGCCTGCTGCCCTGGGTCCTGCGCCGTGCTCCCCCTGCTCGGCACTTCCCCTTCGTCCCCCGTGACCAGAAATGCTGTGGGGCCCTGGCTGTCATGTCAGCCCTGTGCCGGCAGCCAGTTTCGGGGTGGTTTGCTCTAGGTAGGAACAGACACAGCCCGGCCCATCTCTGCGTCCTCTGGCAGCCTGAGCTGGCGCTGGGAGGGGTCGCAGTGCCGGGGGAAGGGACAGCCAGAAGTGGCATCTGCCGTTGCTTTGCAGGGATCACCAGGGATCAGCGTTGTCTTCCCTGCATTCTTCAGCTGCTTTTGTTTGCCCTTTGTGCATCTGCCCCCTTGGGCCGCGTTCACAGGAGGGGCGTGAGGGGACGGGGCCGTGAGCACTGGGTGAGCGGTGAGCTCACCCCTGCCGCCAGCACTGGCAGGCGTTGGGCTCTCCCAGTGACCCGTGGCTCTGAGCGAACCCGTGGTATGGCCAAAGTTGGGTTGCCACGGTTGAGTGGTGGAAGAGATGCTGCTGTGGGACTTGCAGGCCTCTAAGAAGAGCTGGCTCTTCCCCGATGAGCCAGGTTGGCACGGGCAGCCCAGGCAGGTGCAGTACGGAGGGGTCCCATCCGGAGAGCCATCACCACTCTTCCCCGTGCGGCTCTGGCCGGGCCAAGTGGAGCTTGCCGTCTCTCTGGCGGTGTGCCGGCACGGGGCGTGCTGCCCTGGGGCTTGTGCTTCTCTCTGCCCCCGTCCTGCTCCTGCCAGGCTGGTCTTGCTTTTCCGTCCCCAGTGCAGGCTGCGTTGCTGGTGGCTCTGCCCGAGGCAGCGGTGCCTCCTGCCCATCCCAGCTGTGCTGAAGTGTAGGCAGGATGGGCAGGAGACACCGCTGCCCCCAGACATGGGCTCTGTGGGGCAGGTGGTGGGGAAGAAAGAGGCCGTTGGGCTCAGGAAGGTTATTCTGTCTCATCAGCATGCTCCGTTTTCTTGGCGTGCCTCCGCTTTGGGCAGTGCGGGGACGGAGCACGACCAGCGTGATCGTTAGTTCCCTCCATTGGAAGAGTCAATCAATCTCTGGCAAGTGAGGAGTGAGAACAACGTGACTGTCAGCCCATCGATGGCTGGGATTGTGCTGGAGCTCTTGGACAAGCCCAAAAACCCAAGATTGGACTCCAGGGGATTCAGGGGGTCAGTGAGGACGGCAGCATCTTGAGGCAGGAGGCAGGTCACCCCAACATGGCTCAGATTTGCCTGCAGTGGACAGGACACCTTGGACATCAGCGTGGGATTTGGTTGAGATTGTTGCAGGAGACCTGGCCGTGTCTGAAGGGTGGGAAAGGAGCTGGTGCTTCCCTCATGGCAGCATCGTTCTCCTTAATCCCAGGGTTTCGTGGGAGCCCCGCTCTCATGGAGGACTTAGATACGGCTGGAGCCATTGGTTAGGTTTGTCACCACTGGCGTGGCTTTGTCCCGTGTGTGTGCCAGAAGGTGACTCGTACCTCTCTTGTCCCCTTGCTGCCCTTTATCCTCCTGAGACATGATCTCACCTAGGCCCAGGAAGGGGAGCTAGGGGCCAGCTTACCCATTCCGTAGACAAGGGGATCCCTTCCCATGGACCAGAGCCCCCCCGGCCGTACTGGGATCGCTGGTGTCCAGGTGGGGACGGGGTTTAGCCTGTGCAAAACAAAAGTCCTTTTCCATAGATGTTTTCTTCTGTGATTTTTAAGGGGCTTTGAGAACCTGAAGGATTGCAGGACAGGCTCTGGTTCCTGTTTCCTTCTTCCAGAAAAGACTCACTGATATCGTGTTTACCTGGAGCAACAGATGATTAGTCCTTGCGCTGTGTCCCAAATCTCCTCGTGGCCAGCGTGATCAGTGAAAGAAAACAGTCAGGACTGATCAAAAACACCATCTGCTGACAGCGAATTGACTTCTTTAGGACAGACATTGCTCATGCAGTGGCTAATTCTAATTACTGGCTTCTTGGGAAAATGTGATTTTATTAATTAACATAAATGCACAATGTTTGCCAATACTCTTCCTTGGGAACAGTTTATGACAAGTGCGGAGGAAGAGCAATTGCTGATGAAATATGTTGGGCAAGCGGCCGCCAGTGCACTGGCAGGCGGGGTTTGCACAGAAGTGCCGGGGCCGTCTGGCTACGTGGGACGGGACCTTTCGGATAAGCTCTAGATACAGATGCTTGTTCCGAGAGAACAGGGAGGAGCGCAGAATCATAGAATCATAGAATCATAGAATGGTTAGGGTTGGAAGGGACCTTCAAAGGTCATCCAGTCCAACCCCCCTGCAAGGAGCAGGGACATCTCCCACCAGATCAGGTCGCTCAGAGCCCCATCCAACCTGGCCTTGAACATCTCCAGGGACGGGGCATCCACCACCTCTCTGGGCAACCTGTTCCAGTGTTCCACAACCCTCAGTGTGAAAAATTTTTTCCTAATGTCCAATCTAAATCTACCCCCCTCTATTTTAAAACCATCACCCCTCATCCTGTCACAACAGGCCCTACTGAACAGCCTCTCCCCGTCTTTCTTGTAGGCCCCCTTGAGGTACTGGAAGACCGCTATCAGGTCTCCCCGGAGCCTCCTCTTCTCCAGGCTGAACAGCCCCAACTCTCTCAGCCTGTCCTCATAGGAGAGGTGCTCCAGCCCTCTTATCATTTCTGTGGCCTCCTCTGGACCTTCTCCAGCTGGTCCATGTCCTTCTGATGTTGGGGGCTCCAGAACTGGACACAGTACTCCAGGTGGGGTCTCACCAGGGCAGAGTAGAGGGGCAGAATCCCCTCCCTCGACCTGCTGGCCACGCTCCTCTTGATGCAGCCCAGGATGCCGTTGGCCTTCTGGGCCGCAAGGGCGCATTGCCGGCTCATGTTGAGCTTCTTGTCCAATTTGTGCTGATGTTCTCCAGCGCTTCCCTGGCGCATGCTGTGCTGTTGGACACCCTCTGCCAGCACCACGACGGGTTCCCCGGGCCCACCGTCTGCATGACGGCGCCGCTGCTCTCTGCAGGGTGACACGGCGGGGCCAGCCGTGCTCCCCAGCACCCGGCAGAAACATGGGTGCCCACCATGGTGGTGGTGTCTGTCCTGCTGCACTGGGTGGTGATGGGGAGCCACTGGGCAGCTCCAGGGAGTGGGGAGCCCCTGCCCCACTCTTGGCTCATGGGACCTGCTCCAGCGGGGAGGGTGCTGGGGGCTCAGAGAGCTGTGGGACATCTGCATTGGGAATGGGGTCTTCAGCCAAACTCAGGGGATGCCACCAGCTCCCACCTGGTGGTCTACACGGAGACATGTATCTCTGCACACTGGGCCAGCCTGCTGATGGCAGCTTTCTTCCAGGCTTTTTAAGTCCCTGAGTTTCAGTTTTTGGAATCAGCCTGCCCTGAGGAGCAGATTTCCACTGCCTCGCTCTGTGCCAGACCTCCTGTCCTGCAACGCCGTGCCCTCTCCCTGCCCAGGCCGTGGTGGATGCTGAGCAGGGCAGCGCTCCTCCCTGCTGTAATTTGTGATCTTTGGGCAAGTGGGGAATCCATCTCCCTGGGCGGCAGTGCTGAGCGTGATGGAAAGGCTGAACCCCTGCTTTGGTGCAGAGGGCTGTCAGCAAGACACAGCGCGCTCTCGCCAGCCTGGTGGGCCCTCCCCGTGCGAGGCCGGGCAGCTGGCTGACCTACTATTTTTAGGGTCCCTGGAGAAGTCTTGAGCAGAGACATTTTAGCTCTGGGTTTCCTCTTCCTGCCTAGCAGGAGAAGAACAGCATTCCGTTTTGTTTGAATGCTGGAAGGTGTGGAGATGGGACCCGAGCATTAGATCAATTTTGTACTGAAATCCTCACTTTCCAGCCCAGGTGATGGGTGCTGCCCTCGAGTCTCGGCTGGTGTCCAGGTGCTGGGTGCTTTGCAGTAAGG
The DNA here is from genome assembly GCA_011801015.1 of Ardeotis arabs. NCBI lineage: Eukaryota > Metazoa > Chordata > Aves > Otidiformes > Otididae > Ardeotis > Ardeotis arabs. Next base: position 28,948 of record JAAGAY010146546.1, read on the forward strand.
AAATGTGGATCTGCTGCCAGTCCAGGCTAAATCACGGACTACAGTCAGGAGCTGGGGACTGCTCAGCACCAGATGCTCCTCAGTTCGCAGGCTTCGGTCTTTTACAATCCCTTTGCCAAACAATCCCTTTTCCTTCTCTAAACAGCGTGAAATAATCTGTGTCCTTCTACCCCGACCAGGTATTGAGCAGAGTATTGAACAAGAGGAGGGACTGAACAGGTCCTCTGCTGACCTGCGGATAAGGAAAACTCAGGTGAGTCCCTGCCCTGTGGCACCGGGGTGGGGAGGACAGGGGGCGGCTGGAGGCGGCTGAGGGATCCCGGGAGGTGATGGGAGAGGAGGGCTGCGCTTTGCTTTAGAGCTGTCAAGTTCTGGTGTGCAGATACTGGGCGAAGAAAGGCAGCACGTCAGCGAAAAAGCCAGC
>JAAGAY010146547.1:0-11197 GCA_011801015.1 Ardeotis arabs
CGGGCCTGCGCCCCGCCGCCGCTACCTGCGGGGGCTGCTGCCGTCCCCCCCTCCCCACCAGTTCCGGCGGGCACCTCCGCGGCTGCTGCCGCCGCCGCCTCCGCCGCTGCGGCTCGGCAGCCTGCCGGGGCCGGCCGGGCGCGCACACGCACGCAGAGACACGCACACGCAGGCACGGGTGGCCCTACCTGGGGGAGGGGGAGCGAGGGCAGCGGGAATTCGCAGCGCGCACCTGCCCGGCCCGCCCGTCCGCGGAGCGCCGCGCCGCCGCGGGGAGCCCTGCGCTACGGGACCGCCGGCGCCCAGCGGCAGCGCGGGGCAGCCCCGCCGCCGCGCACACGCGTGGCAGCCGCGGGCAGGGCTGCGGCTCCTCTCCACGCACGGCGCGGCGCGGGTGTCCCGCCGGGCGACAGCCGAGGCGGCGGTGGGGGCGCTCCCGGCGGGGAACACGGGCGGGCGTGGAGGGGGGGTGGCTCTCCTTGCCTCGCTCTGGGGGTGCCGGAGCACTTCCACGGGGGGAGAAACGCGAAGTTAAGGCTTGCGGTCCTGGTAGTTTCCGTGGTTTTCACTTCAAAAGCTGGGGGTGTTCACGGTGGGCAGCTCTGAGGGAGCATCTTTAAGATGCCCTGTGCCGTAGGCAGAACGTTATTTACGAGGTACGGTCCATCGATGCCGAAGGCAGTGCCGCATCCTTCGCGGTTTGCGGGGGTGAGGAGGTTGCTACAGAGCCTCTCGCCTGTCAGCTGCCGCTGGGGAAAGGCAGGACGCCCGGGCCTGCCCACTGAAGCATTTTGCCTGTTGGGAAGCAGCGGCCAGCTGGATTTAGTCTATCTATGAAATTCACTGCCATGAATCACTGAATCAGAGGCGCTTGTCTGGTGGCTTCAAGAGCTGCAGCATGGCTCCCACGGTGCACCGACTTAGGGGTATCGCCCCTTTACCCTCAGCCGGGCAGGGCAGGCCTTCCCTGCTCAGAGGGAGCGGAGGGTGTCCGCTAGCTGAGGAGGTTGCAGAGATGGCGTGTGTGAAGCAGATCAAGGTGTGCGGCACACTCCTGGGACACCATGAGGGAAAGAAAATGGGGGCAAGAGAAGACATGTTTGTGACAAAACATACCTGGGCTCGGTTCAAGCCCATACCCAGAGACACTCGGGCTCCTACTGACAGTGTGTGGAAATAGCACATCCTGATGCTTCAAAGTTAACAGTCAATGTTAGTAAAGGTATACGTACGTACAGCTGCAGTTGCTTTCCAGTGTCTCAGCTACCTGATGCTGTCTCCTCCAAGCCTTAATAACTTCAGGCTGCTCAAGAGGGATTTTAGCTCAAATCAGTGCATCATGTATCAGTTCAAAGAGCAGTGTAAGCAGCATAGTTCTTTCTCTCCCCTGGAGAAAATGGGCATCTCCTAGTGAAATACAAGTCTTCCATTAAGAAAGGAAAAGTATGTGGCCAATTTTCAGGTCAGAGAGTGTTTTATCTCTGAGATACCTTTGCTGCACCTTTTAAACAGGAAAATTTGGAAACCATAGAGCCTTTTCACCCAAGGCTGATTTCTTGACCAGGAGAGTTTTCACCCCCCCCAGCCAGCCCAAAGAGGGAGTTCAGGCTAGTAACAGCTCTTTTAGGCTGAGCACAATTACGTGATAGAGGTGGTTCCTCTGAGGTGATAGCTGTTGGCTACTACAAGCAGCAGGACAGAGCAGTAATGCAGCAATTCCCATTACCTGTAATAGGAGGATCTTTATTTTTTGTCATCAGTTTGATAGCTTTAATTTTTGAAATCAAAATAGCAAAAGACAGTGTACCTAGCGAGCTAGTGCTATTCCTGTTTTGCACCAATTAAAGTGCAAAGTGCTGGCTGCTAAATCTGTGTTCAAAGTGGATGGGAGCATTACACCCAGATACCTACTGGCCTTCCAAGGAGGAAGAGATAGATGGATAGAATAACGTCTGTCATTGCTTATAGGTACTAAACCCTCATACTGCAGTTTACTCCTTTCCCCACATGTGTGTGGCTGTGCTCCTGATGTCATTCAGCCTGAGGAAGGACAACCAAGCACTCTGGGCATCCGTCAGCTGTCCCAGGCAAGAGGGAGTACCACTGCTCCAGACAGCACCAGGAAATCTGTGTTGGCTTGTGCAGTGGCTCTTCTTCAAAACCTTAATGAATCGTCAAAATTCACCTCTTGCCAAGCAGCATGTGGCAGTAGGATGTAAGATGGAGATGGCAGCCTGGGCTGGGGGGCTGGCCCCCAGGGGGTGAACGAGTTTGGTGGGCATCCCTGTCAGCCAGGAGCAGGGATGGACTCCTGCAGCCCAGGAAAGCCCAGACTAAGTCAGGAGCAGCAAGAGATGGAGGAGGATGGAGCCCCAAGCAAGACTGACACTGGAGAGGCAGAGGGGAAGGAAATGCTCCACTTTGGGTTGGACTTAATTTCTGAAAGGGGTAGATTGACTGAAGGGCTACGATAGCTCAGTGGCCAGAACTGACATCTATAATCAATTTTAGTGCATCCTCCTGAGCTGAAGTGGGTCCAGAGCAGTGACTGGCAGGCTGGACCTGAAGCTGTGAGCTCCTGTTACACAGCACAGACTGTAAAATACAGGAGGATTTGTCCCCTGATGATCCTCCTCAGTGTTTCACAGTCACAGATTTTGTGATTTTTGTGCCTTCCCACATTTGGTCACCCCTTCGCTATTTATTTTAAGCAAGTTTATAGTGTGCCTCAAGCCTGTAGGGACTAACCCTGAATTGCCTCCAGTGAGGATAACCTCTCCCCAGTGCTGGCACAGACAGGCTGGAAACAAGTCAGAAAGAAGATGTGACTTTTTTTTTTCCTCTGTACATCCTCACAGAGCTGCCTCCATCTCCCTGCACTGCCAGTGCAGCTAAAAACGCCACTATTTAGCAACGATCTCTCAGAACGAAGACAAAAAGCGCCAGCACTCATCTGCATGCACCAGAAGCGGGTTCCTGTTGTTCAGGCACATAAATATTGAGGTGCTGTTGGTAACAGGGGGAAATTACCACTTTCTTGCAGTGGGTCACGGGTGCTGCCATGTGGTGAGAGGCGTTTCTGGATAGCTTCGCCCTCATCAGAGGGAGAGGGCTTCAGCTCCCCTCCAGCTGGTGCGTGCAGCAGGCTCCTGGCTGGTTCTAGCAAGTGTAGGGTGTGCATCCCAGCTAGATTTTGGCGGTTTGTGGGCTTACAGCTTGTCTTCTCCCAGAGCTTCATAGTCTTCTTCACAAGTAAAACATTGCGCATATATTTGAAGTGACAGGATTTTCTTTTTGTCTTGCCATACACACTCATCTATTTCATTCTCTTCTGTTTGTCTTCCCATGCACACTAATTTATTTGATTATCTTCTTCTGAGATTCTTGCTAGGTAAAAGGCTAGATGTAAAAAACATAGCTAAATGCATCCAACCCGAAAAGAGGTCCCTCACTCCAGGCCAAGCGACAGAAGCAGTCACATTGACTTTTCTCAGGACTAGAGAACATGAAGACCATGCCCACCCTACGCAGCACTTGATCCTGAGTCCTCAGTACAATATAATCATTTTCTCTGCGTGCATGTGAAAATGTAGGAAGCGCTGTTCAAAGCATCCAAGATAACACAAGAGCCCAATCTGGTGTAGTCTCATTCACACTGCTTATTGGGAAGGTCTCTGGACTGAATTATTTCCAGAACTGCAGACAGGTATAGTTTCATATTCACTCCAAAGAACTAGAGAACAAACTAACATGAGTGCAGTGAGGACAATCTGGGACCAAGACCTGTGAATGAAAATAGGGCAGACACACCCAAAGAGCTGCTCAGCATCTAAGGTAGGAGCCAGATGCAAGAGAGGTTTTTAAAGCCAAATCTGCAATATGGCTCTCCTCCCGTAACAGAAACAGCTGTTTCTTAGCCTGGGATATGCCAAAATTCATTAGGTTCTTCCCTTTTTACGTGAAGCCTTTGAAAACCTGCTCTTGCTGTTGTTCCAGCAGTGCCCCATGCTCAGCAGCTCAAGAGCCTGACCCTGCCAGGACCAGGAGACGCACACGGGGCTGCACATGACTTCCATCATCAGGGCACTCTGTGATGCTGGCCAGCTTAAGCTTTTCACGGAGCAAACCATGCGCAAACCAGGTCAGAGTAACATAGTTCTGCCCATGTTTGCCAGACAACCTAACAGAGCTCTCATCTGGGAACTGGGAAACCAAAGTCCTTGGTCTGAAGGAACTCAAAACTCTATCCCTTTGCTTTTGCCAGTGTATAGACTCTATAAGCACTGAAGCTACATCTATATAAGTACATAAAACTGTCCTAAGACACCAAATCTTATTTCTCTGTATGGTTCAATTGTTGTCATAGCATTCAATTGGGCTACCTAACAGTCTTCCAAACCTGGTTCAGGAGATACAGTGGGCGAGAGACTGTTCCCCATAGGTGGCTTCTGTACAGCTTCTCAGTTCCAGAAAGTAAAGAATTTTAATGATATGGACATCACCCATCCTGTGCCGGTTGGCCTCACTGCATGAGAGTGGTCATGGGAACCTTTAATTTGCCAGCAAAAAGGTAACTCAAAATGTTGGGTACTGTATCTTTATGTGATTTAAGTGTTTGGAGTTTCGTTTTTTTTTTTTTCCATTTATCCCATTACTATATTCGTTCTCCATATTTTACCTGGTCAAAAATAAGGTCAGAAGGAATTGTCCTAGTGATGTGACTGTTTGGTAGGTAAGCTTTGTCCTTTAGTTAGATTTGGCAAGGGTGAAAAGGATGTACTGGTGATTGTAGCTGAGGGTAATGACAATTAGTGTCAGTATGAAACTGTAAGAAAAGACAGCAGGGCAGGTTAGCTGCAGTTGAATGAGTACAGGGGTGGTCAGTCCATGGGGAAAATAATAGCTTAACACAGAAGTCTGCAATTAATTATTTTAAAATACAAAATGGCAATGGCTAGCATTAAGATTTGGCTGGCAGAACATCATTCCAGGCTCTGAGTACATATTGTTGTAATCTATCCTCCAGACCTCCTGGCCACAGACCAGCTTCCTTTTTCATTGGCCACAGGGAAGAACTATTGCTTCCCAGCCCACAGGTATCATGTTGTTAAAAAAAATTCTGCCTGTACAAATAAGAAAAATAATTCAACCACAATCCAATGAAATGCAGGGGTGTGCTAAGGGGAGTTCTGCATACCTTGTAAGGCATAAAATTATTAAGGGCTAAGATTTAATAGTGACCTTGTCATGTCCTTGGAGCAGATAATAGCCTAAAATATGTGATATTTCATGCATTCTTAAGAGGCTCATGTTTTCAAACAAACATGTGACCGCTGATTTTACCCCTCTGTAAATGAGAGGCCATTCAGGCAATTTCTTCATACCTAGAATATACTAGATTTCAGTTTTAACTTCAAAATATTAATGAGCCTGGATTTCATAAAAATAAGGTATGCATGGGTGACCTGGGGAGGTGTACATTATTAAACTGTTAAGAATACAGAGATGCTTTTCAAAGAAAGGTTTTCTCAGACATTAATGTTGATGTCTTACTGTTAATATTCAGAAGTGAATGAGTCCCTGATTATTTTCCAATCCACTTCCAAGTGTGCTTTGGTCCCTACCAGAGCATGCCTAGAGACCCTCCTCTTCATTGTGACATTGCTTTTGCTTGACTCTGCAAAAGGCTACCACCCACACCTCTCTGTGTAGATTTGTATTGGAAATCTTGATTTCATCACTTCAGTTAACCCCTGTCTAAAAAGCCCAGCTTTCTCACCTATGTCTGCCTGAGGAAGGTGGTTGCCGTCCACTCAGTAATTGCAGGGAAGCAATTATTCTAAACAGAATACTTTAAGGTTATTGCTTAGAAGAGAGGCTTGCCTCGTAAGTGTGCTTTCAAGAACAGGTATGCAATTAAGAGGATAATTATTTTGATAAATTCTGAGCCACTAACAATTATGATAGCTCAAGAAAAGCAGCCCTAAAATAGTTGAGTCCTGATTCTGCAGATGCTAAGTGCTGGCTGCTTTCAACTCCTGCCGAATTCAAATGAGAGTAGAAGGCATTCAGTTTCTCACAAAGTCAGGATTTAAGAAGAGGCTTTCCCTTCCCTAAACATAATCACTCTTGTTTGAAGGAGGGGGCACCCTGAAGAAAATGACAGGACTATGAAAGGAAAATTCTTTTTCCTTCACTGAGCCATTAGCACTGACAGCCATAAAACCACATCTGGGACCAATACACAAACATTAATAACCAGTCATCAGTGTAGTTTTGCCAATTAGTGCTAATTACATTTAATTAGAAAAACTCGGAGGGTGGAGTTTGAACTACTTTTTTTTTTTGTTTCTTACTGACCTACATAAGTAATGAAAAGTTTTAATTAACATAAAACTACATTATTTTTATTTCCGTCAACATAGTTCAGAGGAGATTACAGAAAAAAAAAAGTGATTCCTGGCTAATTGGAGAACTGGACTACATAGCACTTACTGAGAGGTCTGTTCTTCAGCTCAACACAGAGATTTTTATATTTTTCTGATTATAGACAAATTTTACTTGTCACTAGTCCTGTGACTACGTTTGGTCCTTGCTTTCCTTTGGACAGCAATTTCCAGGAGAAGAATGTGAAGTGAAACAATTCCAGGACCTGAAACAATTCAAATCACTTATGAGTGCCTTTCTTTTCATCCCCCTGGACAAGAAGAGGCTAGCAAATACAAAGTACAATATGCAGTGTTTGATTTGAAACACTGTTCTGAGCATGAAGTGTATTCATCACCCGTAAGTATAAACTCATGATTAATTTTTTCTATGCCCACAGCACACTTGACACAGTTAATTTTCTTTCTGTTACGACACCTGAAGTTCTGCATAAGAGGACCCAGTGTCTTTCACCTCCAGCTCCCAAATTCATTACTCACTGAAGGTTGGTCTGTGTAAATTAAGGTGCTCAGCTCCATCCATTTTCCCACTGGATCAGTTCCCAGTCGCACTTTCCAGCCCTTTTCACCAGTTTGGCAGATGCAGCCAAGAGCAGAATGAGGAGGCACACATTTGACTTCCACTGCACCTTTGGGGTGGGCAGCACAGCTCACTACATAGGGAACCACACTGGGACAGCAAGGCACAGTTTTTTCCTGCCGCTGCTTGAACTTACAGCTGCAAGTCCCTTGGGCTCAGCTCCCCTAAAGGACACTTAAAATCAAAATTGCAGTCTCCAGACCCCTGCTCAGCTGCAATTTAACTCAAAGGCACTTCACTATTTCTTAGAAAAATTTCCCAGGGCTTCAGTGGTGTGTTTCTTGTTGTGGGCTCAGCCTCAGCAGCAGGGATCTTGTGCTTGCCTAGGAAGTGGTGTACTGTACCTCCATGTGCTGGATTGACAGGAGCATGTAAGCTAGCAAGATGCTTCTGGTAACAAGGGTCTCTTTAAAACCAGAAGGGATATGCCCTCCCTTGTCCAAACCAAGCAGCTTGAGGTTTCCACCCAGTGCAGAAGAAATCTGCTTCCACAGCCCAGGGGGATTCAGGCACTTGCATCTCCTATCTCTGCAGGGTTTGCATAGACTTAGTGTGTTTGCCTAGGAGCATTTAATTAACCACATAGAAAAGTGAAAAAACATACGCTACCTTTTTCCTTGCATTAATAGCAACTTAATATATTCCTTCAGGATACCAGGAAAGAAGAGGGAATTGGAGTTCAGTCCCCATGAGAGAGAGAGAAAAATGGAAGAGCTGAAGCAGATGTTGTTCACACATATTCTTTGAAAGGCTACGGCACAAATAGAGCTGCTGTTTGAGAGCCCCACCAGTGCAAATACCCATACCTTTACAATCCTGAAAGCAGAATAACAGAAAAATGTAAAACATCACAACTTTATAGCACTACATAATAGGTTTCTAACTTGTTGAGATTTTTTTTATAGTGGGTCCTAACAAAATGCCATGCAAAACCTTAACTTCGTAACACATAGTAAAATATGAATTTGGTAAGAACTGGTTTACATGCATCTTACATATTCCATATCTATGCATTTTTATGTTTCTTAATAGAGATACAGCAGCATGTGTTAACTTCATTTCATAGCAAAGCCATGCAAAAGCTGCCAAAGGATAGTTGCATCATTGGTACACTAGAACTTTTGTAACTTTCTTTGGCATCTGTTCTGATGCATGTATTAAAAACCACATTATCAAATTACAAAACTTTTCAAAAAATTCACAATGTAAAGCAACAGCCAAAAAACCAACAGCCAGAGTGTGAATTAGCACAGCCAGAAGAGAGGGAGCCGTCATAGTTTAGCCCCACTCAGCAGCTAAAATACCACCAAGTTTCTCACTCACTCACCTCCCAGTGGGATGGGAAACACAATCAGGAAAGAAAAGAAGGCAAAACTCCTAAGTTGAGATAAACAGTTTAAGAGGACAACAGAGTTGGAAACCAAAAACAATAACAGAAAATACCGAAGAACATAATTTAATAGTACAATAGCTCACAGTGGATCCTGATGCCCAGCTCCTTCCAGAATAACAGAACCTGCCCCTCAGCACCCTCCTCACTATACACTGACTACAATGTCATAGGGTATGGAAGAGTATGGAAGAGCCCTTGGGCTAATTTGGGTAAACTATCCCAGCTGCTGGCTAATTAGTAACCTATCCCAGCTGTTGGCTAATTAGTAACCTGTCACAGCTGTGTCCCCCAGCCATAGATGCCACCAGCTCCAGTTCCTCTCCCAGCTCAGGTGATAATTAATTCTGTCCTAGCCAGAACCAGGACAGGACCAAAACCAAAAAACCTACTAGGACAGTGCTCAGCATTAGCAGAATTTGAGAAAGCAGAGATTTTGTTCTGAGCTGTTGTCATCTCTAATTTCCATGTTTATTTTCTACTTTTTTCATGTAGCCACTAAAATAACTAGATTCAGCTATAGCCACATTACCACTGAGTTGTGCCAATTATATCAGCTGTTCGCTTGGCTCTCAGTACAGGCAACAGTTCAAGCTGGTTCAGGTTTCTCCCTACATGTGATCCCTTTTTCGTTTTTGGTGCTACATTTCTGTAGCGGAATATCTGTCAGCTCTTATCAGCTGAGATGATAACAAACCTAAAGCTGTCTTCTTTCTGAGTAAGATGACTTTCGGATACTTGCACCCCCATAGGAGTCATCTAATTTTTCATGCTTGCTAATGAAAAGCAAATCCATCCAGGTCTAGTCTTCATCAACAGGTTAATTGTAACAATATTAATTATTTCTTTTTATTAAGTTTAGTGCCATTTAAAAGCTTTGCCCTTCTTCACAATTAGGTGTTACTGTTATATTATTTATATGAGGTGATTGCTTTCTTTAAAGTGTAACACAAACTGAAACATAAACTAATTTCTCTGATATAGCAACATTTTTGGTGCATAAGGCATCAGGTATTATAAACATGGATGGAACCATGTATGGTGGTGATGATGGCAAGAGCTTCAGATGACAGGCTTTCAAAATCTAATATTAATTAGATCTTTATCTAATCAGACTTTATGTGTCACTGACCATTGCATTTCTCTCGGTTACCTCAGTATCTTCTGTATGCTGAAGTGTATTAGTGTTTGGGTAAACCCGAGTTTCCAGAAGGGCATCCAGTTATCTTGTGGCGGTTTGTTCCAGAAGTTAGTTACTTTCCATGTGAAAATAAGATCCTGAACTATCCAGGTTGAATTCGTCAACTTCAGCTCCCAATGATTTCTCAGAGCCTTTTTCGTCTCAAGAGTCCCTTTCCTAACTGTACCTTTTCTTGTAAAAATGCTTCAATATCACATTTGAACCACTTCATGAGATTCTTTAAGGTAAGATCAGCAGACCAAACTCCTTACATTTCTCACTCCAAGAGTGTTAAACGGGATCTTGTTTGAGGAGCTCCAGGGCCAGCTGGCACAAAGGGAGGCTGAGCAGGGGTGGGACCCCCAGACGACAAGGATACGCCAGCTGCCTGAGCAGGGGTCCATGTCATTTGGACCTGCTTAATCCACCACTGTGCTCCCTGCTGCTGTGGCAGTAAGGGAAAAGCACTCCTGAGCAGAGACAGCCTCCGCCGAACCTGCTCCTGCTGTGTGTGCAGCAAGGAGATGGGGGCTTTTGACTCCCCACCTTTGGTAGCCACTGCCGCTGGCTGGGCTCTGCTGAGCTCCTGTGCGAGGGAAGGACAAGCCTGTGCTGGGGAAAAAGGCTTTGCTCTGTCCTGGAAGAAAAGTAAGGGACAAATGGACAGTCCTCTCTTGGAAGATTGTTCTGCCTCTTCTTTAGAGCGACAGACTTAAGGCTTTCTTTCACTGCTGAGAAACTCATAGTAGCCCACAACACTTTCCAAAGGGATTACTCCACGCTGGGTGATGGCAGCCACTAACCCGAATACTAGCTTTGTAGGGAGCTACCTTTGTCCTGCACACTATTATCTTTTGCTCCTAATGGAAGTCCTAATGGACTTGTGCCCAGCCAGTGAAGAACTGAAAGAATTAATTGTCATGTCTTTTTGTCCCCACACTTCACAAATTCTCATATATAATTGATTGTTACAAGCTACTCTTTTTTATTGATTGCATATCACTGCTTATTCCTAATTGCCGCTTTCGTTTTTTCACAGAGTCTGGATGGCCTTTCAGGCAACGCTGTCATCTTTCTTGGCACTGGAATCACAGTTTTTTGGCTATTTAATGAGCTCTATTTGAAAGAGCTCACAGTTCTTCATCACGTTTACTCCTTCTGATTTTTTTTCTCACTATCAGTCTCACCAGTTTTTCTTCATCTTTGGGAAGCTAGTCCTTCAGAAACACTAAGGATATATAAAAGTCTGTTCTCTTTTTGACCATTTTGAATATTAGCAAGCAGTGAATATCATTTCCTGGTTGAGCACTTAGCTTTACCTGTCACAGAAGGATCTAGAATAGATTTGGACATTCCAGGTTAGGAAGTTTCCCTTTTAACTTTTAGAAAAACTGCCTTTAAAATAGTAGTCTGAGGATATTGCTGTTCTTTCCAAATACAAAAATTGTGCAGAAGTCATAGAATCATAGGATAGTTTGGGTTGGAAGGGATCTTTAAAGGCCATCTAGTCCAACCCCCCTGCAAGGAGCAGGGACATCTCCAACCAGATCAGGTTGCTCAGAGCCCCATCCAACCTGGCCTTGAATGTTTCCAGGGATGGG
>JAAGAY010146547.1:11217-24942 GCA_011801015.1 Ardeotis arabs
CTTGCACTTGGCCCGGTTGAACCTCATGAGATTCACATGGGCCCACCTCTCCAGCCTGTCCAGGTCCCTCTGGATGGCATCCCTTCCCTCCACTGTGTGGATCACACCATATAGCTTGGTGTCATCAGCAAACTTGCTGAGGGTGCACTCAATCCAGTATGTGTGAAATTTTTTTGTAACTTATTTGAATCCAGGAGTTTTTGTTTAGTCCATCATAGTCAAGTCAGAAATTACTTTCATAACATTTGAGACTGCTTGGGTAGCAGGTTTTATTTCAGCTGATGATTTATTTATGAATTTGAGGAGAAAGATTATTTATGACTGAAAATGTGGGATAAATTGTAAAATTTTACCTATACTCAAATTGAATCGCAAAACTTCAGCCTATATTTTATTCACAAGCTTCCTTCCTAATATATTATTTAGCAAACATAACATTATCTCATTATATGTGGTCTTTGCCCCAAAGAGTTTGCAGTCTCATTCAGGCACCAAAGATTTTTTAGCAGAGGAAAGCATAATGAAGTAATTAGTTTTGAAATAAACAGACATCAGTTCAGATTAGAGAGGATGCACTTTAATTAAGGCATCATCCAGAAACTTTCATCTGCAAGGCACACATTCTGCACCAGTGATGGCAAAAGATGTTATGCGAAGGACTTCAGTGAAAGCAGAAATGGGTCCTCTTCGATTATGACAGTGAAATAATTTTATCTATGCCTAGGGTCGTAGGTCCATCAACAAAACACAAAGGACAGTGATTTCAAAAGCCATACGTTATGTTTAATCCTCCTTGCAATATACTGAGCTCGCCTTCCCTGCGGTTTGATTTTGCAGGGAACTGAAACAATTAAGGTGCACAGTTCTCAGGCAGAGCTACAGTGCTGAGAATTATTGCAGCACAGCTCAGTGCAATTTACCATGTCTCATAATGCCTGAATAGAAGCAGCCCATGAATGCAAATGGGGAGAATAATTTCATTAAATTATTTTTATAACTGCATAATTTTAGTAATTAAAACCTTTACTTATATTGATTCAGGAGTGAGCAGAATGCTATACTAATGCACTGCACTTATTACATTTTTAAAGTTGACTAGTAAATTTGTGGGCGATGCAAGCCACAGTGAAAAAGCTTTGAGGAGAAAAATGGTCAAACAGCATTTTGATTAGTACAAACATATTTATGAGAGTTGTCTCCCCGAATTCAGTTTGGTGGGAACAGATGGGCTTTTTCACATACTTGCTTCTATGGCTTTTTGCTGTGCTTCAGATGTTTCTGAGGCACAGGTGTTTCTAGGCAACATTTACTAAATTCCCTAGGGAAAAAATAGCGGCATAGGAAAAGCAAAACTAAAAGCTGTCTGACCTAGGAGCTGTGCTGAGTCAGCCTGCTGTCTGGTCCTGCAGTTATTCAAGGCCAAAGAAATGTGCTTATTTATTTATTTGGGCTTTGGGTCAAACTTTTAGGTTATGATCTGCAAAAACAGTGAGAAACCCAAACTGAGCAAAGCCTGAGAGATATGTAAGGCAGCATTGAAAATAAGTTGCTCATCAAATAGTGATAATCATTCAGTCATCTCCATCAGCATGCACAGGACATGGAAAACAAATGCAACAAAGCACATGCATTACATTAAAAACCTGATTTTATAGATATTTTATCCTGCCAAAAACCCTGCATATCCCACAAAAAATACATGTACGGGAGCAGAGCTTTGTACAGATTTAATCACAGTGTCTGGTCCCAGGTTAGCTGAAAGGAAAAAGAAAGAAGTCACCTCACCTTTCATAATTCATTAGAAACTGAAGTTAGACACTACAATTGATTCAGAAGAGTACATGACACTTTTCTTCATTGCCTTTTCTCTATTTCTCTGCCAGAAAGCTCTTATATTTCAGCTTCTTACAAGATTGTTAAATTACTAGTCAGAAGAACAAACCTTTCGAAAGATTTAGAGGTTTTACCTTCTGGATTATATACCATGGTGATTTAATGCTAACATGCTGCGATGCTGACTAGGGCAATTTCATTCATAAGAATTTATAGGCTACTCAGAATATATCCCAAACGCTGATTGTAATTATCTGACAAGTTGTTCTGTGAGCAGAGGAACTGATGTTGTGCCCGTGTCCCTCAAGCCCCCTCCCATCCCAAGTATCCCATCTCTCCACCTCCTCCAGCAGCTCCTGGCTGTGGCTGGGGCAGAGCTCCAAACGTCGCAGCCATTGCCACCGGTGCCATACAAAACTTGCAATGGGTTCTGCATATAAAAACAGTAGGGACAAAAGAAAAAACAGCTGGTTAATTGTCCTGGTAGAGAGAAGCTTTCTTTTCCTGATGCTTTCGGAAGTCTGTTTATTCTTGCTGCTATCCAAGAAAAGACAGGTTTGCTGCAGCTTTAGGCACCTGTTGCAGACCAGGATCACAGGTCCTTTGCAATTCATGGGTATTTGCCTTTGACCTCAGTAGTTAAAGGATCCTTATTGAAATCTTTAGGCTCTCTGCTTGCTCCTGTTTGTACTCGCATAGGACGTGTTGATGGTTATACCTCCTCTGCCTGATCACAGGTACTACACGTAACAGCATTACAAACGGGAAAGTCCCAGCTGAGAATATACAATTTACAGTTGCACCTTATCTGTGCTCTGCTCTACTACAAGGTAACAAATCCTGAAGAAAAAGACACAACAGCAAAAAAAGGGAGTACAGTGGGATGAAATTCTGTTTTCTTACCCTGGAATCGCTCTCTGGAGCTGAAGTAAGTGGATTTACACTCAAGTAGATTAGAGCAGATTTAGTTCCTAGACTGTCACCCGTATCTACCTCTTATCTCATGATTGTCATGGTTGCCCTATACTGTTTGAAACTGTCGATGGATGATACCTCCATTTAACACTGCACACAGATCTGTAATTTCAACTGTACAACAGTGAGGTTTTAGCTGCTGCTGAATTTGTCCTCTGCTTTGGTTCTTTAAGAAAAAAAAGATGTTCCTAGCCCTGGCATTTTCCTTAGTGGCTTCCATAGTACTGCTCACTCACATTAGCAGTAATTTCACTTCACCTCTGATCGAGCAATGTCTTGAATGGCTTTAAAGAAGGAAAAATACAAAATTGCTTCTGATCTTACTAATAGCAGAGCAAATCAGAAACCTCCTCATAAGTTGTTAGAGTTACTCCAATGGAAAACTACCATTAAGCCAACTCCTAGGGTGGGAAATAGTAGTTAATTACACACTACTGATGGGAAAGAGGATGATCTTACACACCTGCACATTGCTTCTAGCAATCATAGAAAATAGGGCTGGAAAGAACCCCAAGAGTTCCTCTGTGACGTTTCTGCATCATTGATTCTGTGATTTCCCGCAGAAGCTCATGCCATTTACTGTGCATGTGGAAAACAGATTATTCCCACCATCTTTGCAGCTGCTCTCTATGCAGTAGCTGAAGACTTCAGCTGAAGTAGCTGAAGACTTCTTACTTCAGTCTCCACCAGAGTAACATCCCTGGTTCCTTCAGTATTTTCTTATATGTCATTTTTTCTAGGTCTTTAATCATTGTCTTTTGCCTTCTTCTAGGCTCTCATCAGTTTAGATCTGTTTGAACTACAGTGCAAGAAGCTGAACACCGAAACTTGAAGCAAAATGCCAGTGTACCCTACTAGATGTGGCTGCCTTTGTAGGGAACACGGTCCTAGGCATGTGTCTGGAAGACAGGATCATAGGTCTTCTGATCTAAGTGGCTTTATTTTCAGGCTCTGCAGTATCTATATCACCTCTGGCTGTTACATTACATATCCACCTGTGATAAGCATTCTGGAATCACCGTAAGCTCTTATTTCTTGGTTTTCAGGACCAATTTTGGTCAATAATTCTAAAATAGAAGAGTTCCTGCACTCTGAGAAACTAAATTGGTTAATGCCCTGAGACTGTGTCTCTCCTCACTGAATTCTCACGGTATTTATATTGGCCCTGCTCTCCACTGGAAAGTTTGCTGCTAGCTTTGTTTATCAGACACTGCAATAATTAATTTCCTATTAATTTCCTGTGACAATGGATTAACCTATTTAAGGATCTGAGAGAAGATTTCAGCTGTGAAAAGCAGAACCATAGAGAGGATTGCCAATGCGGGCACCAAGGGAAAGAGAGTCTGCTGCCTGCTCAGAGAATCCATGAGTGGGCATTTCCATGAAAAGTGCATCAAAAAACCAAGGCTTCATGTCATGCTCAATTGCCTGGAATTACAGACTGGAAAGTTAAACGTTGTTCATAGCCACCAGTAAAATAAAAGTTTCTATGCATAACAGAAGAAATATTTGACCACTGTACAGTATTTCTAGGAGAAATAATCTGCAATCTCATTCAAACTGCAGAAGGAGGAAATCCACTAAAACAAATCACATTATAGTGTTTATGCTTATGTCTTGCATAAATGTCTTGCTTTCTATAAAGTTCGACTCTGATGAGAAGGAAAGCTGTGGGAAGAATGATTATGTGCTTATTTTCATAGAAATGATCCACCAGTTTCAGAAGCGTGTTTGAAAGATACCAGCTCTGACATCAGCTCACTACACTCATTTTCTCCTACAAATACCTAAGTCTTGAGATAAATCTGAAAGTGCTTTAGTCTCTTAGGAAAATGAACAAAATCAATTGTGAGACGGTAAGTGTTATGTTGAAAACTCAACAAGATAAGGAATGGCATCCTTTTGTGGCAATATTTGGGTTTATGTCTTGTTTGGGGTGTGGCCACTGAAGAATCTGATCTATCACAGCAAAGTGGATATGTCAGCCTCTGTGAAGCAGTCTGACATGCATTCGTTGTGAGAGAGAAGCCAGCAAGCTGCTGATTCTCTCTCTTCACTCTCTTCCCACTGTTTAAAACACATAATAGCAAAAAAAAAAACCTACACAGATCCCTAAACTAAACAAAACACGGAGGTAGTTCTACATTTAACTTAAGTAAGGATTTGTTTAAAACCTTACAAGCTGTCCTATCCAGCAGCACTGAAAAGCCTAAAACAGAAAACATAAAAAAGAAACCGTAACTCACATCCAGGTACGAAAGGATGCTGTTATGCATGTATATGCTGTTCACTAACACTTATTCAAATAACTTCTGAAAACATTGCCCCACATTCTACTATGAATCCCAGCACAAAGAGTAAAAAGGTTACTTCACATATATCTCAACAATCTCATCTAGTTGAGCTTGAAGAGAATAAGATATTTTCTAGATATCTTGGACAGACTATTGAAAATTGTGTCATTAGGCATCTTGGAAAATTTTAACTTTTTCCCTCTTCATCTTGAATATGTTGTCTACAACAAATAATGAAGATCTCATCCTCCCTAGTGGTGAGATCTTAGTTTTCTCCTAGATAACGCCCTGCAAATTTCCTTGACTGGGAGATAAGTCTCCAGCATCTTGTGGTGTGTATCACTGTTCCCACTGCTATGAGGATACTCACAGTGTACATAAATGTTTTTCTGTGTTGTAGCAGGGAATCTGAATAGCTCAGTACTCAGACCATTTATTTCCTTTCAAAATCTGTATGGCTGATTTATATGGCACAGAACAAATCTTTTACATTTAAATAGAGTAAACAGGGAATGCCACAGTGGGACAGTGAAATGAATTTGTTTTTATAACAGGAACATTGTTTGTTACAATCATTTCAACAGAAAGATAACTGGATGAGCTTGCATGTTATTAATTCCTTTTCATTGTGGAAAATCCTAGTGCATCGAGTATGTATTTTACTTTGCCTTTATATAATGAGCTTGAGCTTTCTTTAGTTGAATCCCTAAATAGCAGGGGAACTCAGTTCAACTGAATTGGCCATGCTGAGTCATAACAGTTCAAAAATTGAGCAGGCAGAAACCTAATTATCCCCTGGCCCTCACCATAGATCAAGTCTCTGGGGCAAGGTTGGTAGGTATGACTGAATGACAGAGGAAATCTTATCCATTGAGATCCTTCTAGCTAGTTACTGCTCTAGGGATCAAGTAATGGTCCCAAACTCCAGTTTTCACATTGCCTCCTGCAATTTCAAAGTAACTAGATGTAATCTGGACAGATATCCTTCTTACATCACGGCATAGGGCAAATTATGTCTGCTTTATCCACTAAATTTGCAGCCAAGAGGAATAATGTACTTAAAACTATCAAATCTACCTGGTCACGAGTGGCATCCCTCAGGGGTCCATGTTGGGCCCGGCCCTGTTCAACATCTTTGTCGGCAACATGGACAGTGGGATAGAGTGCACCCTCAGCAAGTTCGCCAATGACACCAAGCTGTGTGGTGCCGTTGACACGCTGGAGGGGAGGGATGCCATCCAGAGGGACCTGGACAGGCTGGAGAGGTGGGCCCATGTGACTCTCATGAGGTTCAACCAGGCCAAGTGCAAGGTCCTGCACATGGGTCGTGGCAACCCCAGGCACAAATACAGGCTGGGCAGAGAATGGATGGAGAGCAGCCCTGAGGAGAAGGACTTGGGAGTGCTGGTGGACGAGAAGCTCAACATGAGCTGGCAATGCGCCCTTGCGGCCCAGAAGGCCAACTGCATCCTGGGGTGCATCAAGAGGAGCATGGCCAGCAGGTCGAGGGAGGTGATTCTGCCCCTCTACTCTGCCCTGGTGAGGCCCCACCTGGAGTACTGTGTCCAGTTCTGGAGCCCCCAGCATAAGAAGGACATGGACCAGTTGGAGAAGGTCCAGAGGACGGCCACAAAGATGATAAGAGGGATGGAGCACCTCTCCTATGAAGAAAGGCTGAGAGAGTTGGGGCTGTTGAGCCTGAAGAAGAGGAGGCTCCAGGGAGACCTGATAGTGGTCTTCCAGTACCTCAAGGGGGCCTACAAGAAAGATGGGGAGAGGCTGTTCAGTAGGGCCTTTTATGACAGGACGAGGGGTAATGGTTTTAAAATAGAGGGAGGTAGATTTAGATTGGATATTAGGAAAAAATTTTTCACCATGAGAGTTGTAGAACACCGGAACAGGTTGCCCAGAGAGGTGGTGGATGCCCCATCCCTGGAAACATTCAAGGCCAGGTTGGATGGGGCTCTGAGCAACCTGATCTAGACGGGGATGTCCCTGCTCCTTGCAGGGGGGTTGGACTAGATGACCTTTGAAGGTCCCTTCCAACTCGAACCATTCTATGATTCTATGATTCTATGAAATTAGTGCGGCTGCATCTTCAAGGGCCATGTATGTAACATACAAGGCTAATGACATCAGGAAAGCAGTTCCCTGTAAACCAAATACTTCAAAGTGCTTGTGCCTCCTTGTGGGTGGATCAGGCTCATTTGCAGAAATCATCTCTCCTCTCTCTTCAACATTGATCACCAGACCTGGCATGCAACCCAGCACTTATAGCAAGACTGATGTACTTCCAATGCCTTCCTTGTGGTCTGGACACTTCTGTAAGCAAAACCCTAAGAAAGAGAATCACTGACCTTGAGAAACTTCAGACCCTGTAGTTGACATGTCTGGAAGATATGGAGACAGTTTTGAGTAGATTTGGGACATAAAGTCAAGTAAAGCACCCTCTGAACTACTCTTTATGTAGGCCTACTCAAGAAGACACGTGGCTGTTTCTAAAGGTGGGAGTCTTGAGCCACATCACTCAGTCCAGCAGCCTGGATGCTGCCTCTGTCACACAAAAGAGCAGAGTGGAGCACCAGCAGAGGTGGCGAATGCCACTGGGAGTGGTTTGTACAGTACATCTTTGCAGTCCTTGCTGAGGAAGGAGGGAACACACTCTACTCAAGCTCCAACCTAGCATAGAGATATGGTGTTATCTCTCTGCAGAATTTAATAATACAGACCTATTTCATTAACCCAGGCTTCCAGACAGGTCTGAAGACCAGCTGAGTTATCTCATACCCATCCACACAAGAACAACTAGATATACTCTGGCCACATCAAACGTGAGGAAAATGCTAACTTCTTCTGAACAAAGACCTTGAGCCAACCCACTTATTTACCACAGAAACTGATGGTAGTTTCCTGGTCATCTAGCTTTTCACTAGGAGTCTGACTCAAGAAGTAGGCAAAAACTGTTCTTCACTTGGACGTGTAATGACAAGAGATCATGACAAAATGATACAAACATCTTCAGGAGAGGAGCTGAAGGTGTTGCTTACTAATTTTGTCTGCAAAGTGATTTTGTGCTCATATCAGAGGTACACGGGCATTTGGAAACAGTAGAGTATTAGCAAGATCATCATTCAAACCTAATGGCTTCATGAAGCTCAGTGCAGAAGAGTAAGTTTTGTGATTGAAATTTTAGATGACACAAAATAGAGGAGTGTGAGCAAGAAAAGAAAAACATAAGATTAAAAACTTCCTCTCGCTTAGCTATCCCCTCAGATTCCTCTCTCTTTAACCTTAATTAGCTGATTAACTTCTCATGGGTGTCTTGGGATAAGTAAGGCTAGAGGACAGATTTGGAGACTCTGATCAGTCTATTGGGGGACCATCCCAGCATCCTGATGTGTTTTGCTGAAGGTCTGAGAAGGTGTTAAGATCCTTGAGAGAAAAGCAGACAAACCACATTTCAGATCTGAAGTAGATGGCTGAAATCCTACCTCAGAAAAAGGTATTTTCCAACACTCCATCAGTTTCCTAAGATATCTATGATATCTGGCACAGGATGTAGTGAGGCTAAACCTCACTCCTAAAGGTCAGTGACCGTTAATTAAATTTTTGCTGCATACCGATCTTTTGAAAGATGGCAACCTTCCAGCTTGCCATCTGGAAGGTTAATAACAGACAGATTTGCAGGCTGTGCTGCAACACTCAGATCCAAAGTTGAATTTCAAACACTTCTGAGTGCAGCAGCTGTTCAGACCTGCATTTTAGTATGGCTCACAGAGAAAGGGCCCCTTCTGAAATTTTGAGTTCAGTGACAAGGCTTTAACAGGGACTGATTCCACTGCTGGAGATGCTAATATTGACAACTCTAATGCTGGACATGTAACTAATAACCAAGGGTAATGTGAAAGGACAACAAGGTATTCTCTGTGGCCATCTGGGTGGAGAGAGAGACTGAGTCTCCTGGATGGACACCACCTGAGGCCACTTTGACAAGCAAAGAGCTTCAGCCAATATTTGCTACCATCTTCCCTCACGTGACGTTGACTCTCAGGCTTGGAATTCAAGTACAAGTAATAACACAGGCAGGTTACAGCTTCACTTGTAGCATCAGAGAGAGAAAGATTAGCAAAAGCTTCCTGGACAATCAACTTCTATAGCTTCTCTGTGACTCTTTTGAATGTTTGGGGGGAATTGCTGGTAATACATTAACAGCTATGACACTGGAAATACCTAACCCCTGGGATGGCATTCATAAGCATGCTTAACCTAAACTCCTTTGATGGTCTTGGCTTTCTCTTTTCTGAAGAACATCCCATTTCATTATCTCTTTTAGCTTAAATAACTGGTGTTTGCTTGTGCCTGGCATTTGTAAAGGTCTCAAAACCAACAAATCTTGTGTGTTAATATTGGTGTGTGGCTCTGACTTCCTCTTAAGACCTCAACTGATTTAACCATTCTTTGCATCCGAGCCACTGCCTAAAAGAAGCAGAGGAGCACAGTGACATATAAGCTAGAGATGCTGTTCATACTTGGAAATACATTTTCTATATTTGGAAAATGATGTTGCATTCTGCACCCCATAACCCACGTAGGGCTGTAGTCTTTTACCACGCATAGATTATCAGCCATTGAAGGGCAAAGGCACTTGATCAAGAAGAGCTGTCCCATGTGTATGGAGACTTGTTTCCTGGTAACATGTTGCAGCCTATATAATAGAAAAACAGCATACAGAACTCTAGGCAGTGTCCCTGGAGAGGAAAAATTTGCAGCTAGAGAAAAGGCTGTTATTTGGTACAATATTCTGGCACTGCTTAGCATTTTGTTCTAGTTCTGTTTGGGAAGACATCTCGTGATGGAGAATGTCTCACCTTATCAGCGATGGACAGCAGCTGCTGCACACTGATGGGAGGTCTTCAGCTGCACTGGGAATAATTTGAAGAGATGAGAGTTAATTAGTTCGGGGTAAACCAAGAAGGGATCTGATTAGCCGGAGTACTAAAAGCCAGTTACTTCCAGAACACAGCTAAATGGCTTTAGAAAGCTAAGAAAAGACAGCATCTGATAGCTTTTCCAACACATGAGCTCTGATCAGTAAAAAAATGACCTCTTCTTGCCCTCTCCCAGAAAAATAAATTTTCTGATGAGGGCAGATTTGCAAGGAGTTTTGCTTTTTTTTTTAATAAATAATTTCTGCAAGGGCTTGTAAGATACCCAGCTACTTACGAGCAGGATCTAATGTGGAAAAAAACCTCATCACCATGAACCAGGTTTTTTGGAGAAACACTGTTAGAAGCAAGCTGATGTTCCTTGCAATGTTGTCCCTTCTTTAAGCGAAGTTTTCTCTCAGGCAACCTGGCCACCCTGAGAACAGCATCAGGTCAGTCTCCCACCAGCTGGTTGGCTCTTGTCTGCCAAGATGAAACTATCTATCTTGTATATAACTAAGAACCTAATGATTTCCTTCCCATGGTTGCACATTAAAATGTCTAAGAACTCTGCTTATGGTGTTGGCCCATAGCTGAAACATTAAGAAGTGCATTTCTGGACATTCAAACACATTCAATAGCTTGTATAACATTTATATTAAAAAAGGGCACTCAAGGAGGCAAAGCTAAGAATGTGAGCAAGAAGTGGACCATCTGTGGGCTGATGTGCGGCTGCTTCTGTGTCTGCTAACACTCAATTCCAGCTGGATCTGTCAACTCCTTTCTTGTAAGCATGCTGTCAATGCAAATTGACAGGAATCCCCGGGATTCGAGCCTCAGAATGTATTCCCTTTTGCAATATTTATTGTTCACAAAAGGACAGGTGTCGCAAGAGAGGATGTTTGACTAATTGCATATCAAATTGCACTCAAGCCAAAAACCAGTCCCAGAAGAGGCAGTATGTAATTTCAGATAGGGAGAAATAGGATCATGTGAATGCATGAACTCAGCCACTTAGGTTCTGCTTAAATCCTCACTGTAAATATTCAGCAGAATTTGCAAGGCCATAAGCTGATGCTCTGCGTGAATGTGAATTGCATCCATAGCATGTATGGAACTGTGTCTTGTATAATTCATGAAAATAGCCACACGATGTCATACCAAAGGTTCATTTAGCTCAGTGTCCTGTCTCTGAGTCTGAACAGTGAAAGATGTGTAAGAAAAAAGCATAAGAAACGGGATAAGCATAGCATGCTCCTTCCTCTGCTGTATGCTCTGTCTACTAATAGGCACTACTTCAGGGATTTCTGGAGGCTGTTCCTGCTTCCCAGAGCTTAATGGCCTGTGAGAGACCTTTCTTCCCTGCTTCTGTCTAATTGCTTCCTCAGCTCATTCATACTTGTGATATCCAAAGCATCCTGTGGCAAGGAGGTGCACAATTTAGTTATCTATTGTGTGCAGATGTTTTTCCTTTCATTTATTGTGATTAATAATTTCATGTGTTGCCTGCTAATTCTTGTGTTGGAAGAAAGAGCTAACAATACTTCCCTACTCATTTCTGCAATTTTCACTTCCTCCCGTAGATTGCTGTATATTACTTGGAGAAAATTAAACCTTGAACTGACTTATCTCAAATCTTAAGATGATAAGAGAGCACATCTATTTGTTAACTTCCAGCTGTGTCTTTATAGTGGGCCTGTTCTGAATTCCAGGTACAATAAATGGTCTCTCTGTAGTAAGGCTTTGAATATAAATTACAGCATGAACCCGCCTCCAGCATTATTATCCATTGGGCTACTGGGATTTAGAAACTCCTTGTATCTTGTCTGATTTCTATGGTCATTCTCAAAGTTTGTTATTTCTATGCTTTGTACCAGATCTGTAAGTATAAGGTTATGCTTTGAGTTGCCTTCAAAGATACATAGCAATTCAATGAAAATCTCTCCATGTTCAGACACAGAGGTTTCAGCAGACCCCCAGATGTGAAGACCAGAAAGAACCCCAAAACCTTGGATCTAACTGAAACAGAAAAACAACCCTGTTTCCCCTTTCTTCTTGTCTTCACACGTAACATCATGCAAAGTGCTGCCTTGAAGGTCTCCCTCTGCATCTGCTCCACCCGTCATTGGTTTCTCCATCTTATTCAAAATCTCGCATATATCTAGTCTCATTTTGTCCCATGTACCCATCCTAATAATGTACCAGATGCATCCTCCTCATTGCTCATTGCCCTCCTCATTGGGCAACAGTAATTTTTTCTTTCTCAAGGGACAGCTATATTCATATATCAATTCTCCACCTTCATGCCAGAAATTCTCCCCTTGCTTCTTGTGTTCAAAGCCCCTTATACAAAATGCACAATGGGTATGAAATGACAGAAAATCAGAGCACCTCTGTTTTATATTGCTGTGCAAAAGAACAAGCCTCGAGTTTTGAGGTCCCTAGCTCTCAGCAGCCTCATAGCTCTGTTTCTGTTACACAGATTTTTCCCCTTCCCATGTCTGAATTTGTCTGCAAGTTCTGCAAGAATCAGTCTGTGCTTAGAGAGCAGCCTCACAGCAGAAAGGGCCAGCAAGGATGCACTGGCATTCTTGGTGGTTCGCAAACCCCCTCTGCTCCCCAGGTGGCACCGTGAGACCCTCCCTCCCTGCCTCCTGCACAAGCTCATTCCACTTGCTGCACATCCCTGGCACCCCGGCAGAGCCAGAGGTGGGTGAAAGGCAGCCAGTCTCACCTCTGCCTGGCCCTCCATCAGCCTCTCCAGGCTCCTAGCGCTGAATGTCCTCCACTGGGCAAGAGAGAAGGAGTGGAAGAAAGTGAGCAGCAATGCCTCTGCGGCTCAGCTGGAGGGACAGAGTCCAGACCAGAGAGACACTCACAGCATGGCAGTGGCTCAGCTCCTTCTCCAGGAGTTTGAGCAATGGCAGATGGGTCACTTGGGCTCTCTTTGCTTGTTCTAGTATCCTGTGCATCGGAAGGGACAGGGAGAGAGCTGGATGAGCCACAAGCTGCCTCTTCTCTCTTGACAGACAGCTCTGCCCAAGAGCTGCCTGCAGCTGTGGGGACACCTCTCCCCAGCTGTCCAACGTTCAGAGTCCAACGTAAACTGGGAGGGGCCCTGGCAGCACACTGGGCTGGGGGTTCTCCCCAGTATGGCCATGTCTGTCTTGCACTGGGGGGCCCAGAGCAGGACACGGCAGAGGGGAAGGACCACCTCCCTCCACCTGCTGGGAATACCCCTTGCCTTTGGGGTTCACCGCTGGTTTCTGGCCTCCAACTAGACTTGGTGCTACTGGTCACCACCCTCTGGGTCTGGCCACTCCACCAGTTTTCAATCCACCTCCCTCTCTGCTCAGCCAGCCCATGCTCCTTCGGCTTCACCATGAGGCTATTCTGGCAGACAGTGCAGAAAGCTTCCTGAAGACTAGGTAGACAATGGCCATTGAATTTCTCTCATCTCCCAAGCCAGTCTTTTCATCATAGAAGGTTATCAAGTTCGGCAAGCAGGGTTTCCTTTTCTAAATCTGTGCTGACTCCTAGTTCAAATCACCTTCATGTCCTTCATGTTTCCAGCATATAGAATCATAGAATCATAGAATGGTTAGATTGGAAGGGACCTTCAAAGGTCATCTAGTCCAACCCCCCTGCAAGGAGCAGGGACATTCCTGACTAGATCAGGTTGCTCAGAGCCCCATCCA
>JAAGAY010146548.1:0-10695 GCA_011801015.1 Ardeotis arabs
GGCGGCTGGTGACTGAACGGCCGTCCTGTGGGAACGGGACTTGCGGGGAAAAGCCCTAAAAACTTCCCTTTTCCCTCAACGCCCGCGTATGCGTAAGCGTGACAAGAAAGAAATCGAGAGAAGAGATGTTTTTCCTTCTGTCACTGGCTGTTTCTCGGTACAAGAGTTTGGCCGCTTGCTGCAGCGCTGAACTGGGACTCCGGAATCCGATTTCGGTTTCTGGCTCAGTCATAAACTTCTGAGTGAACGGGACGGTCGTTTCATCCCTGTGCTTTGATTTACCCCTTGGGGCTTTTTTGGTTGTTTTGGTTTTGTTTTTGTTTATAAAATAGATCCAGCATTTTGGTGGGCAGTTACAATTCAATGAAGCTAAATCCAATCAAGCAGGTTCAATGTCAGTTTAAAAAGCGTATGCTCATTTGCCACACTTGTGTATATTATTTTCTTAATCTATTGGGATATGCGTCTCTTGAAAGAGTTTATTCTTTTTCTAAAAAGTACTTGTGACTGTTTTTTTGACTTAAAAATGTATTTGTATTTCAGTTTAAATTCTGATATGGATTTGCCACAGAATGTTCTTGATACTTCATAGATCTAAAACCAGTATAAGCTAGAATGATAAAATGTAGGCTTTATGTGGAAAAAATCTACAGCAAGAACTGAATCCTGAGAGCTTTTTAAAAATATGTATATAATGTCTAAATGAATGCCTGAAAATACGGGATTCTTCTTATGTTGGTTTTCTGTATTATAAGCATAAACTACATGTAGAAAATATTAAGAAATGTCAAGCCTGAGAAAATGCTGGAAATCTTACAGTGCTCTCCAGACTTTAGGAGGGGCACTTCTGTGGCTCTCGTTTCTTCCTTCTCTTTCCTTACCTAAAATATTTTTTAAAGATACTTTTGCTACAAGAAGAAAGTGCTTGATTTTGTTTCCTGTGTAAATTTTAGCTTTGAAAAAGACAGTTTAAAAGTCACTGGATGATGGAGATCGGAATACATAATCGATTAATAGTGGTGTAATTGTGATATCTTTAAAGACCTGGAAAGTGAGGAAGTCTGCCAGAGATTCAGAGTAGTTGCTGAGTCAGTTCTCTTTCTAACAAGATACTAAAACTTTAAGATAGAATGAAAGTGAAGTAGATGCGATTTTTTCCTTTATAGACAGCTTTAAAGCAGTGCAGCTTCCATCTTAGAGTTTTGTGTCTGCTGAAGGCGAACTCTTGTAAAATTGGAGCGTATAAAGTACTGTTTAGGTGCTAATTGTTACTTTGTGCCTCCTACAAACAGGACATGCTTGCTTGATTAGTCATCGTTCTTGTGATCTGATGTCAGGTCATTCTCTGGTTTGTGTGAAGAGAACAGCAACGTAACTAAGACAGTGAATTTAATTTTAACTGTCCTTGCTTCACTCTGTGTCTCTTCAGTTCGTGGGTTTTGTGTATAAATGCTCGTGGGAGGGACAGTGATTTGGTTGTGGCGAGGGAGACATGAATGGATGCTCAGATACAAGCGCTGGGGCTGTAAGTCAGAGGCCAGGGTGGAACTGCGTGTGCTTGTTGTTTCCATATTCCCCCTTTCGCTGTGTAGTGGTATTTTGGAATGTGGGGAGGAAGCTTGCCTATCTCTGTGGTCTGAACCTCTCTTCCTTGCTTCTCGTGGAAGATCTGAGAAGTTTTAAAAAACAAAACAACAAAATAAAAAAATTATCCCTATCCTTCTGGAGGAGAGGGCATGAGGTTCTTTGCACTTTATGAAGTAAGATGATGATCAGGGCTACGAAGATGATGAGAGGGCTGGAGCAGCTCTCCTGTGAGGCCAGGCTGAGAGAGCTGGGGCTGTTCAGCCTGGAGAAGAGGAGGCTCCGGGGAGACCTCAGAGTGGCCTGCCAGTACCTCGAGGGGCCTACAGGAAAGATGGGGAGGGACTCTTCAGCAGGGCCTGGTGTGATAGGACAAGGGATGGTGGCTTTAAAATAGGAGATAGATTCAGACTGGACATAAGAAATTTATTTTTTTTACATTGGGAGTGGTGGAACAGTGAGTGGCCCAGGTTGCCCACAGAGGTGGTGGATGATCCATCCCTGGAAACATTCCAGGCCAGGTTGGCTGAGGCTCTGAGCAACCTGATCTGGTTGGAGATGTCCCTGCTTCTTGCAGGGGGGTTGGACTGGATGGGCTTTAACAGTCCCTTCCCACCCAAACCCTGCTGTGATTCTAAGATCCATGGAGTGTTGTTTCAGCTCCTGCCCTCTGAACTGCTCTTTGAAGCACTGATAACAGGTACTGTGCAAGTTCATGTGTGAAGCAGAGGGTGTTTGGGTTGGGGAGAGCAGGCAGCCTGGATGGACACTCTTGTTCTTGGTTGTGCAGCGTGTCTGGATTGAGGGAGAAGAGTAAGAGGAACAAGGTGTGCATCATCAGTTCACGGTGCTCTCACGTGTTTAAGGCTATGCTTATTTCTTTGGATCGCTGCATTCGCTGTGTCTTTCCCTTTAAGATACAAATATAGTGCACTGTTATTTCAGAGTTAGTACAGTACCAAAATAAAAAAAATTGGTCATAGAAAAGTCAAGTGCCCAACTAATAGCTCTGCTAGTGATGAGCTGATAAGTCCTAGACGCAAGCAAATACAACCATTTTTTCCAGTGCCTTTGCGCGGTGGCGTATAGACAAAGGTTTGTCTGACAGCCCAATATCGGCATTCTGTGGAACGTGCTCTTGTCTTGGTGAGAGTGCTGTGAAGCACCGCTTGACGTACTGTTTCCACTTGGCGGTTATTAAACCTGCAGATGCAGCAGTGAGGAGTCTCCCTGTTTGCCTGCGCTCCTACAGCCTGTGGGTGCTTTACTGAACGGAATGAGGGGCCGAAATCACGGCAAATGCCTCTCTGTTCCTTATTCATACAGCTGAGAAGAGAGGACTTAGGCAGGGCATGGTCTAGTCAACACATCTCTTCTTACAGTGCTGGTTTTACAGAGTTACTTTAATTAGTTCTCCAGCATTTAGAAAGTGATCTGATGAATAAAGATGGAATGCTTGCCGAGCATTTCCAGTTACCATTGTTATCTCTGCAGCTGCATGCTTGCCTGCTTGCTCAGACTCAAACTTCTGCTTCCATGGCTTTTTAAACTTTCAGTTCTGATGAATCTAAAATTATGGAAGACATACAATATTGCGGTACAAATTTCTCTTTTGATAAAGCTTTTCCTGTTGTTTTTTTATTGCAGCTGTGATAAAGTTAATCCAAATTGAAACTGAATGGTGGTCAAAAAGCCTTTGTACAGTCTTGCAGCCTGCTGAAATGCTTCTAGTAGAAAATGATCAAAGACTGCTTTCCTACCTCATTCTTTTAGTGAGAAATACAACTGGCAGCTCCGTTTGGTTCCTGAAGACAGCACTTGAGATGGTTGGAAAGGTCACTCTGAAGTACGCAAACCCTGCAGCTTCATTCAGGCACTGACTGTATGATCCTTGTCCATAGGCTGAAATTTTGAATATTTGATTGAACCATATCCTCTTCAAATAACTTATTTGCCATACTTCACACAATCCAGTGAATTGTCTGGTTGCTTGTTCCGTTTGCTATCTCAGAGATGCATGAAGTGCTGCAGTACAGATACAGCTCTACAAAACCCGGACCAAGCACCAGCACAGGCAGTCAGGCGGTTTAGAAAGGATGCTTCCTACTCTCTGCGGTTTTATTGGACTGTCGCTCCTTCCACGTTGAACTTGGCTTCTGATTTAAACAGGGCTAAAGCAGGCTTTCCCTCTTTCTGCTCTTGTGCAGTAGAGGGGGCTCAGAGCAACTGCCGTAGAACAGTTATCTTCTTGTAGCTGTTAACTCTTTCTAAGGTGGAGATACCTGGGTTTTCAGAAGTGAGCTGGAAATCCTCATTTGTAGTTCTGTGTTTTAATCAATTGTTTGCTCTTACAGAGACACCACTTTATTTCAAAGGGCATCAGGAGATGTTTGTAGAAAGTAGCATAAGCAAATCTAGAAATAATGACCTGTATTTCCTTTCACTGTTGAAACATATGCTAGCAATCCCCAGTTATTGCTTGCTGAGATACAAAGTATCTCCATCCCTACTGCGCATCGCTGCAGTCAGTTTCTACTTATTTTTAATTTTTTGCGTATTGGGATATTATAGTAACCTCATTTTCAGAAATGTTTGAACATTAAGTTTGTGTTTCATAATGACTACTGGGAGATGGTACGAGAAAAGGGGAGGGATTTTTTCGCAGTTTGTTTTTTATTCAGTGAGATGGTCTAGAGGAACCTTGGTTTGTGCTTGCAAAAGGTGGTTTGTATCTTCAGATGCCTTGATTGTTCATAGTGGTCTACTTGTCTTGGAGTGCTTGTAGCTTTAGCAGATATCCTTGGGTTTTGGGACTTAATTAGTAAATGCGTAAGCAGTCTCCAGAGCATATATAAGGTTACAAAAGAAAAAAGGGAGTGGGAGGGTAGATGGAGAAGGTAAATGAAGCAGAGTTAAGGAGACAGGGTGAGGGAGTCAACTCAGATAATCAGATTTGCAGAAGATTCCCAAAGTTGGTGCCTGTAGTAAATGAATAATATCTGGCTCTTCTCTGTGACTTTTTTTTCTTTTCTCTCTCTCTTTTTTTAATGTGATTTTTTTTTTTTTTTTTTCCTTCAAGAGTAAAGATGGAAGATATCGCAGTGCTGCTTTTGCAGGCATCCTTCCTGGTCCTTGCTCTGGCTTTGTAGGGGACTGTAGAGAGCAGAGGTTGCTAGGAGAGAGGGGTATCTCACAATTTAACAGTAGTCCTTAGTTTTGGTATATCCGTAGCTGCTTCTGCTGGCGGCTGCATTACGACAACTGCAAAGTGTTTGTGGAAGGACACTTTCTGCATATGAGGGAGATGAATTTGCTTTGGGTTTTTGAAAGAAAATAATTCTACTTAGGAGTAGGTGCTTTGTGTCAGATCAGGCTAGCTAATTGTTCCCAGTAGTGCTTTTGCAGAATGAAATAGTTTTTCTGTGGTTGGTTGGTTTGTTTTTAAGAGTAATGACAAATTGTTCTTAGTGGAAAATTTTGTCATAATAAACTTACTTTGAGAGAGGACCATTAACAAGGTTGTACGTTTAGACAGAGGGGTTTTTGCTGAAAGAGTGAAAAGCTTATGGTCAGAATTACTAGCTAGCCGCAGCTTTACTATTTGGTCTGGTGTAGAACAAAAGGTAGTGATGCTGATCACTAATTGCTGTCTTGCTGAGAGAATCTTCTTGAGGCATTTTTTCTGATGATGTCATTTTGCACAAGTTCAAAAACCTGTGTGTCCTGTTTCTTCCATTGTTTTTCTGTGTGGAGTTGGCCGAATCTGCTTTGTCCTATTGAAATTAGTGTAAGTAAAGTATCGCCCCCAAAACTTCCAAGACATTCCTGATAACTTCCAGAACCCTGACTGTAAAGTGGATTTTGTTCAGCTGTGTCCTGTTTTTTGTTTAGTTGTGTTCTGATTTTTTTCTTAGTGTCTGTGAAATAGTGAATTAACATCTATGAATGTCCTGATATCAAGCAAATATAGACCAGAATGCAAATTCCTGTATTAAAGAGTCTTCAGGTAGGGGAAAAACACTGCAAAACTAGTTGCTGTTCCTTGCAGATGTAAATACAATAGTTTATTAACAATGACCTTCTCTGAATATTGCTCTGATTTAAAATGTGGTGAAGTTATGGTGTCTTTGTTCTTTCACAGTAAGAAATTACCAGAAAAGGTCAGATGTAACTTGTATTTCTTGAATTTTATTTTGACTAATGGGAAAGACATAGTTTTGGTAAGACTTGAACTTAAACATTTTTGTATCTTTGAGGAGACTCTTCTATTTAAATTCCACACTTGTGCTAATTCTT
The DNA here is from genome assembly GCA_011801015.1 of Ardeotis arabs. Lineage (NCBI taxonomy): Eukaryota > Metazoa > Chordata > Aves > Otidiformes > Otididae > Ardeotis > Ardeotis arabs. Next base: position 5,881 of record JAAGAY010146548.1, read on the forward strand.
GTTTCTGGATTTCATGCTCTGGATGAATCCAAAAGATTCACCAAGGCTATGTGATGTAATACAGGGAGGAGTTTTGCATCTGTTTCTGTGGAATTTTCTGGAGGAAACAAAACTTCCACTCCATGGGACACCCTGCTCAGTGTGTGAGTGAGGAGGGTGCTGAGGGGAGCCCCCTGCTACTGGGGGGAACTGGGCTTCAGGATTTGCTGTGAGCTGTTGTACTGTATTTGTTTTCCTCTGTTATTTCTCTTAAACTTATGTTTTATTTCATCTCAACCCACAAGTTTTGCTGCCTTTTCTTTCCCAATTCTCCTCCCTGTCCCACTGGAGAGTGGGGGGTGAGCGAGAGACTGCGTAGCTTGGTCCTGAGCGGGGCTGAACTACGACACCTGGTTTCTCCAACTTTGTGTTCTTTTGGGGGTACGCTTATCTAAGCATTGTCTAGCAAAAACCCCGCACCTGCATACCCTTTGCCTGTTTAGAAAAAGGACAAGAAAACAGATTGATGACTAAACATATATTGCTTTGTTCCTTGTTTCCTAGTTGTAATTGCCTTTTTTTAAAAAAATAGTTATTTTTGATTGCAAGCAAGTAGAGGAGCTTCTGCCTCAATTTACTGAAGCAAGCAGTTATAAAAACCAGTTGGAAAGCCATGTGATCAAGGTGTGTCGTCAGTGGGAAAGAAAGGAAGAGATGTCTGCCTTGCTGTAAACAACAGTTCAGTTTTTTAGGAACAGCAGCAATCACCATTTTGAGTTGCAATTGGTGACCCTTAGTGGCACCTGTATGAAACGGTGTGTTTCCTTGTGTTAACCTTTGGTTAACTGATATTTAAATACACATCTGTAGTATAGCTAGAAAAAAAAGGAAGACAGTTTTGTATTTAGTTCTTTGGCTAAACTGGTACAACTGTGATTGTAGGTGTCATAACTAATTGGACTAACTCTACTTGAGTACAATCTACAAAGCTTTTACTATAAACAAAGAATTAACAGTTGGAAGCACTTCCAGTTCTGTGGATTAGCTGCAAAGCTTTTTTTGACCCCAAAAAAAGTCAATAGCTTGTGTCAACATCTATATAGAATTTTAACTCCATATTGGTGTTTCAATTTCATATTGCACTGGTGTCGTTAATTTTTCCTTGGCTTTACCAGGTTTCTGCCCCAAAAGGATGCTCTGATTGTGGTGCAGTTTAGTAGTATCTTCCGTAAAGTGAATGTGAAGGTGGCACTGGGTAGCAGGGCTGAATGTAGAGAGAGAAAAAAAACAGAAAGGCAGCAATTAAAACTTTTCTTATCATATTAGTGCCTTAGGTTCTGTAGATGCAGATGGGAAAACGTAGCACGCGTGTGGAAGGAGATGGGAGACAGAAACACTGCAAATCTTAGGTCTAATACTCTGATATAATACGGCAGCGATACGTTAACTGTATCAGCAGCACCACCACTCTCCTCTTTCCCCCCCACAATACTTTTTTTTCAGAGATGTCCTCTTATTTTGCTAATAGTACAGTGTTGGAGCAGACTTGTCTTCTGATGACTTTGTTTGGAAATTCAGACTCTGCTTTACGCTTGTTTTTTTCTTTATTTTGCACAACTTTTAAGAATGTTGAAGGATATACACAATAAAAATGTGAAATGAATCCCAGTTTTTTCAGTTTGGGCATTAGCTCAAACTTGGATGAGTTTATTTTCACAGTTGGTGAGATCAAGTTGTTACAGAAAAAGTCTGGGTTTTTTTTTTTTGTGGTGTGGTGTTTTGGGTTTTTTTGTCTGTTATAAAAGTGTTTGGTAAATGCAATGATGGTGGAGTTCCTAAGACTACACTTTGCCTTTCCTGTGCTGCACATGTAACTTCCCTCTGTCGACAGCGGCGGTGAGCTGGTTGCTTTGGGGAAGGTGACTTGCCTGACCATAAGCTATCTAGGAGTGGTCAGCCCCACAGCCTGTTTCATTCACTCCTCCGGTTCTTCCCTCCCTTCCAGCCTCTCAGTGGGTGTTTTGTTTGCCTCGGTGTTCTGACCTCCTGGCTTTGCTCTGGCAGGAACAGAGACACTGCATTCGACTGAACAGCTGCCCAAGACTTGCTTAGGTTTCTTCTAGCGGAGGTGTTCAGGACGCTTGGAATTACCGACTTGTTCCAGCTCTCTGTTGTATTACTTAACTTCATTCTAATCCCTCTCGCTGGTTTGACTTTTTATTTCCTCCCCTCCCTATTAATATTTTCCTAAAACGCCTTGTTTCCCCAAGATAAGAGCGGCTGACGAGGTGGCGTGCTGTTGGAATGTGTACGGTGCTGGTGGGGGAGGTTAGAGCCGTTCCAAGGAAGGGAGCTTACTGCGTGTCTGCGTGTTCGTGCTGGTGTGACTCACCTGTTTGAGGGATGGATGAGGTATTTGATACACTAAATGTTAAGGACTGGGTTTTTTCTTGCTGGTTTGTAACAGCTAGGGTGTCGGGACGTCTGCGGTGTTACGCAGACTGCAGTAACGTACGCTGAGGGCCGGGCATCAATAGCTTTGTTCATTCTCTTCCTGGTGTGCGTGTCCATTTCCGCCAGCGGGTATGTCGCCCCATCATGCCAGGTACTGATTAGGGCACACGTTTCCTTCTCACTTGTGGCTGGTGCCGTCATAAAATGTTACTGGAATCAGTAGCACCTGCGTACTGCAAGGCTGTACGAAGCTTAGCTGTGAAGTGAAAACTGAGTTAGCGCTTATCTATCACGTGAACCTAGGTCATAAGCAAGCAGGGAAAAAGTGGAATGAGTACCTGACGTCTGATGCAGGCTGAGCTCTGTGCTGAAGAAAATGAGTATCATGGTGGTGTTTGCTTCCAAATAATAATTGCTCCGGGGAGACCTGATAGCGGTCTTCCAGTACCTCAAGGGGGCCTACAAGAAAGACGGGGAGAGACTGTTCAGTAGGGCCTGTTGTGATAGGACAAGGGGTAATGGTTTTAAAATAGAGGGGGGTAGATTTAGATTGGACATTAGGAAAAAATTTTTCACCATGAGAGTTGTAGATCACTGGAACAGGTTGCCCAGAGAGGTGGTGGATGCCCCATCCCTGGAAACATTCAAGGCCAGGCTGGATGGGGCTCTGAGCAACCTGATCTGGTTGGAGATGTCCCTGCTCCTTGCAGGGGGGTTGGACTAGATGACCTTTGAAGGTCCCTTCCAACCCTAACCAGTCTATGATTCTATGATTCTATATTGAATAGTGTCAAGCCAGGTGCTATCCCAGAAATTCTTTATTTATGTAAAGAAATAAAAAGCTTGTTCTTAAGGGACTCCTATGCTAAATAAAAGATTATTGTTCCGATTTTTGAATGCTTCCTCGCACTTTGTGTGAGTAGTTGTTAAACTTCCTCTGTGCTGACAGGAAGTGTAGCTTTCCTCACTTTGTTTTGTGTGGTCTTATCCACTTTAGGCGGAACAAAACAACACTTGTATACAATATTACTGTGTGTACTTTGTTCAAAAGCTGCACAATTTTCGGGTGCTTCGTTTGTTTTCATCTCCCACATCCCACAACATGGTGCAGCACTCTGATGCTCTGGATGGAGAGACCTTTAAAAATGTTTAGTATCATAAAGGTAAGCTTTGATTGAAGTGCCCGGGCAGCGTGGTGGGTGTGTTTTTACTGAGTTTTATTAGTTCTCAGAAGAAGGAACTCTCCTGTGCAGCGGCCTTTTCTGAGATAGGAAGATGACACCTTTGTCCATTTCGCTCCTTCCTAGAAATGGCCTTTTCTGTTTCCTGTTTAAATTCCTCAAACTAGAGTGGAATTGAAGGGGTTGTGGAAGGTAAATCTGGAATAAAAAAATATCAGAATAATTCAGTATAATTTAAACCCTCTTCCTCCCTTTGATTGAAATACAGGTAGAATGCAATGTTGTAGGTGTCGTTGCTGTACACTGTCGTAAATCCACTATGATTAGGTTGCATTGAATAACTACAATGGTAGTAGAAGGTTTTGCACGCTTAGAGCTGTGTTGGGTAAGTTCTTGATAGCTCTTTAGGTTCAGCAAAAGACAATCAATTGACCAGTTTTTACTGTACAGAGAAATTTGAGAGCCTTTACAGGCACCATTCTCTCTAAAAGTAGTCAACTTCATATTTTCACCTCCTTAGGTGATAGATGGTGATGGTGTCTAATTAGTCGTGACAAATAGTGTAGTAATAATTATAGGGGGAGATTGGTTACCATCTTTGAGAGTGTTGTCCCTAATGTTTACATACGAAGCTCCTGACTTTTTTAAGCACAACTTTAAAACACGTATAGGTTTTCTTGTTCTGCTTGTGTATCGCGTGCCTTTTCAAAATAAATGTACTGACAACAGGTACCTTTGTAATGTAAAACTGTGCATAGTGCTTACAAACGTACGGGTGGATTTTTGGGTACCACAATTTATGAGACTGTGTGAAGTGAGAAGGATGAGGGAGGTCAGCCTCACCTCTGCGCCTGGCAAGGTCATGGAGCAGATTCTCCTGGAAACCATGCTAAGGTACACGGAGAGCAAGGAGGTGGTTGGTGACAGCCAACATGGCTTCACCAAGGGCAGATCGTGCCTGACCAATTTGGTGGCCTTTTATGACGGGGTTACAGCATCAGTGGACAAGGGATGAGCAACGGACGTCATCTACCTGGACTTGTGCAAAGCTTTTGACACTGTCCCACACGACATCCTTCTCTCTAAATGGAGAGACATGGGTTTGATGGATGGACCACTCGGTGGATAAGGAATTGGCTGGATGGCCGCACTCAGAGAGTGGTGGTCAACGGCTCGATGTCCAAGTGGAGACCAGTGGCAT
>JAAGAY010146548.1:10715-27915 GCA_011801015.1 Ardeotis arabs
GCCATCCAGAGGGACCTGGACAGGCTGGAGAGGTGGGCCCGTGCCAACCTCATGAAGTTCAACCAGGCCAAGTGTAAGGTCCTGCACCTGGGTCATGGCAATCCCAGGCACAAACACAGGCTGGGCGGAGAATGGATGGAGAGCAGCCCTGAGGAGAAGGACTTGGGAGTGCTGGTGGACGAGAAGCTCAACATGAGCCGGCAATGCGCCCTCGCAGCCCAGAAGGCCAACTGCATCCTGGGCCGCATCAAGAGGAGCGTGGCAGCAGGTTGAGGGAGGGGATTCTGCCCCTCTACTCTGCCCTGGTGAGACTCCATCTGCAGCACTGCGTCCAGCTCTGGAGCCCCCAACATCAGAAGGACATGGACCAGTTGGAGAGGGTCCAGAGGAGGCCACAGAGATGATGAGAGGGCTGGAGCAGCTCTGCTGTGAGGCCAGGCTGAGAGAGCTGGGGCTGTTCAGCCTGGAGAAGGCTTCAGGGAGACCTTAGAGTGGTCTTCCTGAAGGGGACTGATAGGAAAGATGAGGAGAAACTCTTCAGCAGGGTCTGTTGTGAAAGGACCATGGGTAATGGTTTTAAAATAGAAGGAGGTAGATTCAGACAATTTTTTTTTCAGTGAGGGTGGTGGAGCACTGGCCCAGGGTGTCCAGAGAGGCGGTGGATGCCCCATCCCTGGAAACATTCCAGGCCAGGTTGGCCGGGGCTCTGAGCAACCTGATCCGGTTGGAGATGTCCCTGCTCCTTGCAGGGGGGTTGGAACTGTATGGCCTTTAAAGGCCCCTTCCCACCCAGCCCAGTCTGTGATTCTATGAAGTGGGAAGAGGCATGGATTTCCTTTTGGGAACTTAAAAAGTTGCTTCCCTAAGTAGTTTGATTTCTACCAGTAGATGTTGTATATGTGAACACCGGTTGGTAATCAACCGGTAAAGAATCTGTTCTAGTTCTGCTGGGCAGTGGCACAATTAGATGTTAGCGTAACGCGTTGTCTCTAGATAAAAACACTTAGTGCCCGCTGTTTAGAATAATAATAGAGTAATAACAAACGTCATGAACCTACTTATTTGGAAAGGCAGAGGCTGAAGTGATGTTTCCCAGGCTTTGTGTTTGGACAGGCTAATTCTTCGTATTTTCATACAGAAGCTTATTTTAAAGCCATGTGAGCTGAGGTGGGAACAGCAGGAGGAAAATACGCATCTTTCTGTACTTCTGAACAATTTTATAGCATTAGAGCTTGTTTTCCTACACGTTTTCTTATTTCTTTCATTGACACCAACTCTTACACTGATTTTGTTAATAATGTAGCAAGAGATGGAAACTTGAAAAAATCTCTGATGCCAATGAGGTTTTTCTCTGGAAGAGAAACGTCAAGATTATATATTTGCCCCAGTTGTGTTTAATTTGTGAAAATTTGTTCAGGAGGCCTGCGTGGTAGCTTTGTCTTACACCAATGAAGTTCAGAAGACATTTTGGAAAAATAGAAGGCCAATATAAAACATCAAGCTGTAAATAAATAAATGTAAGCTTTTATCTTGGTTTCATAATGGTACTGCCTAGTTCAAAGTAGCGGTATTGATGCCAGTCATATTTTGGCCTACCTACCAAGGATTACTTTGGGTTTGGATTTCACTAAGTAAGATAAAATAACTGTAGTAACTGCTTTGGAGAAGAAAAATTCTTGCAGATAACTTTCTTGGCAATTAAGACCAGCAAACTGTTTTTTCCCTGGGATATATTGGGGCAAGAGTTGTGTGCACGCATCCGCGTGCTGCTGTGATGCCAGTGACTTCTTTGAGTACCTTTTTGCAGCCCCTCCCACAGCTTCTTGTGTCCTTCTTGGCAACCATTAACTTCCAGTTATGATTTAACGCAAACGATTGTTTCATGGTAGGGTGCTAAAGAAGTGTTTGCCTTTCTTGGTGGGACCATAGGCTTGAGACTGGAGTCTCCCAATGCTGCTTGAGATGGTGCTCCTCCAGAACACGGGCTGCTGGTCACATCGTCTTGGCAGCCAAGGGAGCGTGAGTGTGCTTTGAGTTTTGGTGTCCTCGTTGCTATCTCTTGGTTTGAGTTTTCTGTGACAATGGGAAATGGGTTTTGTTGTAACCCTAGCATGGCCCTGGACGCCAGCAACAGCCGTGTTTGTTATCTGTTCTCAAACTGCTGTGCTCTCTGTGAGAGTCACACTTAAATTCTTTACTCGAGAGTAAGAGCAGTCATGTTTGATATTCTGATGGCCCTTTTTTTTTTTTTCTTTTGTCACTAACTGGATACTGAACATACTTGCAGAGAAAGGGCTGCTGGATTAAAAAAAATGTAGATGGAATTCTTCCTTTGAATTCTCTGTTCTTCTAGCTTGTCTGTCGTCTTCAAAAGATGTGAAGCCCCTTAATGTTTCATGTGTTACACTTACCTACCTCTTTGCATTATTTCTTTCCTTTTTTTCTCTGCTTGATTTTTCAGCCTGTTTTTTTTTTCATATTTTTGTTTGCATAGGACTGTATCCAATTAACTACATACTTTGACGGTAACAGTGCATCGATGAAAGTGTTAAGCAGTGAAAGGGCTTACGGAGGTGCATGGAGAGAATCAAATCTAGGGAGCATCAGGATCTAGTTGATCTCCTCTCCAAGTGCTAAGGCTGCCTGGTTGAAGTGCCTCTGTGACTGAAAAGTCTTGTTTGAACTTTGTTGTTTCCTTTTGACATCTTGAGACAAGCAATGTGTTCTTCTTTTTGCCGTATGTAGTTTTGGTCAATTTTTTCTAGCATGTCTCTTCAGAAATGAAAAAATACTGTGAAAGTTCTGTGAGAGCAATCGGATTTTCCAGAGTGGTGGTTGGAAGCTTTTTGGATGGGAGCTGATTAATAGATAAACATCTACAACACATTGGAATACTACAGAATCAAGTTCCTTAATTGATGAGAAGTGATGATCAGTTCACTTCATCGCTGATCCACTTGTTAATTAATATTTAAAGTGGGGTATCCAAACAGTTGAAACACTGTAAAAATAACGTACTGCATACACGGAGCATAGAGGCTCATCAGACCTCAGCCCTGTTAACAACCTGTAGATGATAGTGGGAGAAAGATTGTCACCTAGCAATCTTGTCCAATGCAGGTGATCATAATTAGTGTTCAGTTTATCTAGTTTGTTGTTGTAACACTCATGCTGTTTGCATCTTGGAGGACAAGTCAGAATTCAGCAAAGTTTACTTTAGAGTGTTTTCCAGATGTAAGTGAACTATGAGATTTATGGGACTTTTTAGATACTGAAGGGGCTGTTTCTGGGTTTCACTAGCAATGCCTGAATCCAGATCTTGTTTTGTTAGTATTTTGGATTACACATTGTCATCTGCCCTGGTGAGACCCCACCTGGAGTACTGCGTCCAGTTCTGGAGCCCCCAACATAAGAAGGACGTGGAGCTGTTGGAGAAGGTCCAGAGCAGGCCATGAAGATGATGAGAGGGCTGGAGCAGCTCTGCTGTGAGGCCAGGCTGAGAGAGCTGGGGCTGTTCAGCCTGGAGAAGAGGAGGCTCCGGGGAGACCTCAGAGCGGCCTTCCAGTGCCTAAAGGGGGCTGCAGGAAAGATGGGGAGAGACTCTTCAGTAGGGCCTGTTGTGACAGGACCAGGGGTGATGGTTTCAAAATAGAGGGGGGCAGATTTAGATTGGATATTAGGAAAAAATTCTTTACACTGAGGGTGGTGGGGCACTGGCCCAGGGTGCCTGGAGAGGTGGTGGATGCCCCATCCCTGGAAACGTTCAAGGCCAGGTTGGCCGGGGCTCTGAGCAACCTGATCTGGTTGGAGATGTCCCTGCTCCTTGCAGGGGGGTTGGACTGGGTGGGCTTTGAAAGTCCCTTCCCACCCAAACCAGTCTGTGATTCTATGATCCGTTTTGCTTTTCTCCTCTGGCTCTTTCTCTGTGTTAGTTATCAGAGATAACTGCAGCTCCCTCCCACTCAGCACTGTCCGGAGTCAGCTTTCAGCCCCGGAGCATGGGCTGCCTGGTGCTGTCGTGCTGCGGGAGGTTTTTTAGTGGCAAGTCATTTGGTAGCGGAAAAAGCTTAGATTCCATAAACCTGAAGTGTAACTGTGACATTTTGTCTGCCTTATCTTTGTCAGGGAATCTGAATTTTAGGACTTTTTTGGTAGTGCTTTAAATAGAATGTAGTCCTTTTTGGTGGAAAGGTCCAAATGGAGATGCTGAGTGAGTAAGAGGTAACTCCAGAAAACAGCCGTTCCTCTCTCCGTGCTGTGGTGCCCAGTTGTTTTTATCCACATCTTATCGGGATAGGCTGAAGTACGTCAGTGGGAGTAAGTATCTTGAGGACCAGATATTTAATCTGAGGCAGGGCTGTGTGTTGCCTCGTCTCCTAAAGCTGCAGATTCCTTAATGCTTTGTCAAAAATTGATTTAAATATAAAAGTCTATTTACCAAGTATAATGTTATTTTCAGCAAGGTTTTACTGAGAGAAAGATCCTCAAGTGACTTCTGTGGTGGAAGACGCCATCTTAATAGGCTTAAGGAGAAAGGCTTAATTTACTTAGGACATCTACTAAATGCTTTTATCTGAACTATTAAAAATAAAGGCTAAAGATGTTTTTAGAATTTGTGTACTTTGAAAATATGAAAGTTTTTTTAATTGTTACTAAATTTGATAGAAATTGTAAAAATGACAAAAATCACTGTGGTGGGTTTTTTTTTTTTGAGGTTAAATATTTGGAAACCTGCTGCTTTTGTCCCAGTGTTATATGTTTACTTGTTGGAAGTTTAGAATTAGCAGGTTTTAGTGATTATAAGTAGAGGTGTTTAGCTACTGCTTGTAACTGGTGTCTCCTTAATATTTTGTAATGCTGTGCTGATCCTGTGAGCAGATGGTATCTAAGTGGGTCTTCCCAAAGGCCTTTGACACAGAAATGATAGGGCGTTTTTCTCTTTGTTTGTTTGATACTGTGTTTTACCAGATTTACCAGTGCTATAAGCTAAGGGAGTATTTCCCCAGTTGCACTTGATGACTGGAAGTGCAGAGTGTCTGGGAACAGACATTATGTATTTCATTTCAAGTTGAGTGAAATAACCGTCTAAAAATGCCTGGTTTTATTCCCCCGCCGCCTTCATTTCTCAGATGAGGTAGCTTGGGCAATCAGCCAATTGTGCTGTTCAGAAATACTCTGTTCTCAAATGCTAATGAAACCGTATTCTTTCCTATCTTTCTTCAGCGCTGTGTGGTGCTCCGTTTTTTGAAGTTTCCCCCAAACCAGAATAAGGTAAGATTCACCATGTACTGTTGATAAAAAACCCCCAGGTAAGCTAATAACTCCTCTGAAGAGAAACCGGAAACCTGTGAAAGAACTGTGACTGACAGGAGTAATAAGGGGATGTTTTGAAATGTGCCTGTGTCTCCGGAGTTTTGGCAACAGGAGGAAATTTGAGGTCCTCTTGCATAACCAAGATTACGTGACTGCTCGTATCAAGAGCTTTGTGTGGGACAGACAGCAAGGCTGCAATGTGGAGAAGGGATGGCTTTCTGGAAGGGTAGCTGTGCTTAGCGTTGCGTATCAACACAGGAGAGTGCGGAGATGCTGAAGGAGAAATGAAAGTTTGACCGTTGCTAGGTGAGACAGAAGAGGAACAGCGCAGGGCTGGAGTCGTGATAAAGGTCTGCTATGGACTACCTATTCTGTAGCTAAAAAGCCGTGGAGTTTGGACAAAAATATGAAATATTCACAGAACAGCCTTTGTCAGTGAGTGATTTCTGTTGCAAAAAGAACACGGTGGGACACAGTCTACCAGTTTCTTGGACCGTGGCAGGAGGTTTTTCTGCTCAAGAAGGAATGGAAGCGATTTACCTTAGATTTGCTTTAACGGGGATAAAAAATGATCAAGAATCAAAGGTAAAAGTGAGGTGTCAACACAGTGCTCCAAGGGAAAAAAAAACAGAGAGAGCACAAGAGGCAGGAGGCTCAAATTCTGCCGTTTCCTCAGCCTTGTGAGTAGTCTTTAGGGTGTGTCATCTGAGAGATACAGGGAATGGCTTGGATTACGGCAGCTGGCAGCTTCTCAGCCGCGGCTTTCTAAGGTTCAGCGACAGACTGTTCTGATGGGAAAGAAATATAAAAAGCATTATGGCTACACTGAGAGCTTAATTTTAGGAAAAAAGAAGCAAGGATAAATGTAAAGTAAATGTATAGGAAGGGCGTTTTGCTTTAAATCAGGAAGATGAATGCGAAATGCATTCAACTGAACAAGGTACAAAAGTTTCTAAAGTAGATCAGAGGAAGGTAAAACCCATGAACACAGTGTATGTATGAGTTATTTGTTGGCCTTTCTGCTACTATTTGACTTGGAAAAAAGGTCTAGTAAGTTTTTGGTCTGCTTATAGCGGCAGGATTTAAAAATGTATCCTGTGTAGTACTCCAAGATAATAATGTTCAGAGTTTTTCTGAGAAGAGGGAAGAACCCAGTGGATTGGAAGAAAGGAAAACAGTGCCTATCTCAATTTTTAATATAGCAAGGGAGAATTAGACCACCAGTTTAAGTAAAAAGTCAGTCTATTGCCATATATTTAAGAAAACAAAACACTTGAGTACCAGCTTTTTTTTTGTTTTTCTTTTCTTTTTTTTTTTTAAGTCCAAAGAGATTGTTGCATAGTAATTGCTTTTTAAAAAATTGACAAAGTGTGATGATGTTGTAAAGGAAGCCAGGAAGTGATTTTTCAGTTATCCACCACAGCGCTGAAGTTGATACTACTTCTGTGGACTGCTTTGGCATGCATATAGTTTCTTGGATTGGCATAGTGAAACATAAGAAAAAAAATCTTCTGGGTGACGTTCTGTTAGTGAACGCTGCTCGGGTTCTTGAAGTTTTTTTTTTTTTTTTTTTCCCTATATAATTGATCAGTAAAATTGTTCAGAATCCTACCAAGCACAGAGATAGACCACAGTAGGTATTCCTGTGGGCTGGAGCTGATGAAGCACCAAGAGTTTTTTTAGAAACTGTTAGCAAAACTTCCATTCCGAGTTACCCCAGACAGACGCACTTCTCTTCTTACTATTGTCACAGCAAAAATGCTGTTTGTGGATGTGCGCGACGGCGGGGCGTACCTCTGGAAGTGTGTTAAACAGCGTCTCTCCAAGTTCATGCTGTCGATACTGTAACTGTCGATGTTTTCAATTGCTGGGGGAGTTCCCCTCTGCAAAGCAACTTCTTCCCCTGCCTGGAACAAATGAAACGTGAGGAAAGATGGATACAGTGCGTGTGCCATCTTCTCAGGATGGGAGCACAGGGGCGGGCAGGAGGGATTTCCCCAGCGGTGGGGGTCTCCTCTGCCTTCTGCTGAGAGAAGGGAAGGAGCTCGTGCTGCCAGCAGTCATCTCTGGTGGGTCTCGGTGCGCTCAGCCCTGGTGATGGGGCGCTGGCCTTCCTGGGGAGCGCAGCTTGAGCAACACTGCCGTAAAATTATATTTTTGCATACCCACCTGGGTGGTCTGCTCACGCATCTTATTGCCCATTAATTACTTTTTCTTATATACACTTCTTTAGACCAAATGACTGTAATTGAGAAAGTTATTCAGGCATCATAGCGTGTGTTTTGTTCTAAAACGTAAGCAGTGGAAGATTGCCTGTTGTGGAGAGACTCCCAGCTTATTTTGGCTCTCTTAAAAGGACTGGGGGAGAGCTGTTCTGAGAAACAACTCCACAGACGATATGCCAGGCATTTTAAACAATAAGTGCTGTCCTGGCCTTTACAGAGGGATGCAAATCCTGTCTAAGTGCTTTGGAAAAATTGTACTTTTCCTACTTGCTCCAAAGGATTGGGATTTTGGGTTAGTTCTTTGCACATGGAAGTCACAGTATGCAGTACTGTGTGTTACGGAAAGAAGTGTTTAGTGTTACTGTAGGGACTTGTCTTTCTGTAAAGTGTTATTGCACATTGCAGTATGGTGTGCGGCTGCTTCAGTCTGGAAAAGGAATCCTGCTAGAGGAAGAACATTAAACTTGGTACGTAGTCTTAGCAGGCCTGTGTTACAGCAACAAACTCATCTGTCCTGCACAACCTCTGTCAGTTAGGTAAAAAAACCCTTCTGGGTAGAAAAAAAAAAAATCTACCTGTTACGATGGTAGTATAAAACAAAGTTAGTAAGATTGCTTGGTTAGTGACAATCTCCTCGTACCTATAAACATTTTTAGTTTGCCTTGGGTGTGGTCTTTCCTCCTTTCTCTAGACTTTGTGAGTGTTGTCCTCCTGGTATTTTATTTTCTCTTACTCTGCACTTTTTTTCTTTTACTTTCCCCCCCCCCCCCCCTCCTGCTCGTGTTGTTTTCCTCTCTGAATTTCTAACTTGGACACGAGTGTTGCATTTTCTCTTCCTCCACTGTTACTCAATCCCAAGAGTAAACCTGTACGTTTCAGTGCTTTATAGTGTGCAGTGGTAGGCAAAGTAGTGTTCTTCCACGAAAGCTTTGTGTTACAAAAAGACACAGGAGCTTGGAGATTGTCAGTCATAGCAATTAAATGCTGTGCAGAGAACCAGAGTGTGCTGGAGTGCTGGGAATGGGGTAATGTTCTTGTAAACCCTCTCTGCTACATCTTTAATGAGCAGAAGTCCGTCAAAGTCAGACTGCAGTAATGCTGCTGTCCTGCTTCCAGTACTCATTTAGCTTCATTTCCATCTAACTTGGCATTTTGGTCTTGCAGGAGAACTCTTTGTGTTTCCTTATAGACACCTAACATAAAATTAACAGAAGATGACAATTATAGTAAGATTTTTCATTGTCTGGGGCAGGATTTGGCAAATTCTGTACCTGTTCATGCAGAGGTTTGCAATGTCTTTGCAGCCATTCTCTTCCAGATCTCCAGGTGAAGAGTTTTATAACACTCAAAGCCTCTCCTGCACTTTACCTCTTGGTAAGCAGGTGTGCTGCGCGTTTCCTTTGACTATTACAGTTCTTTGAGCTGTTTTAAGAATAATGGTCAAAGCCAGAGGAGATCTTGAGTAATCTCCCCTCTTCCACCTTTTTCATTTTTTCTGTTCTGTTTCCACTGAAACTTAGGAAGAATCATCATCTCCTCTGGCTGTTTTCCTGGTTAACCCGGCCTTTCAGGCAGCAGTAGGGAAACGAACGTAGCACACATCTCATGTGTCTGTTTTAATTTCAACGTGCACTGACCTACCAAACTGTAGAGCAATTAAGCTACTTTGCTAAATTATTGACTAGTATGTGTTTGTATTCTTGAGTGTTTTTATTTTGTAGCTAAATTACCGTGTTTCTGTCTTCCAGACTTCAGAGGAAATACTACATCATCTGCAAAACATTGTAGACTTTGGAAAACATGTCATGAAGCAGTTCTTTGGGGAGAACTATGTTCACCATGGGGTAAATGTTTTATTCTTAAAATAAACGGCTTATGTACTGTAAACACTGCAATGTTTTGGGGAGCACTGACTGCCAGTAAAAAGCGTTAGTAGGGTTTGCAGATATTGTCAAGCAAGATACACACAAGAAGCATTTGCATCAGAACAAGGATCCTGCTCTGTGCTGATGAGGCAGTTGGGCTGTCCTCTGGGGGTCAAGCTCTTTCAGGCTACTAATGAGAAGAGCGGTCGTTTCTTTGCCCTGCGTAGGGTGAGAGGTGTGCAAGAGAGGGATTTTTAGGCTAACTGCAAAACAAGAGGAGAAATCTGGTTCATGTGAATTGTCTAGGTTTCTGTGCAGGCAGAGGTAACCTCTTTTTCTTGCCACTCACTCTGTTCCTCAGAGCAGCCAGATGTAGTTAAGTGAATATCAGATACCCGGGTGGGAAAGTTACACCTTCTCCTGGAAAAAGAGTTCCACAGTTCTGCTGTGGAAGGGTGGGATGGGATGGGATGAAATGGGACTCTTTCATTCGTGAAAAGGACAAAACGATGCAGGTTTCTTCACGCACATTAAACGTGCACTGAAAATGCTCTTTCTCATGCATTTGTTCAAATCAGGGTTCGGGTCTCATAGTGGAGTAAGCATTGCGTGTGATTTCAGGTACAGGGCTTCACGTGGATGGTCCATCAGAGGGAGAAGCTGCTGCCTGGATAGTTTAGTGTACTGTTGTTGCTATCCACTGAACTGTGGTATTCCATTTTAAGACTTACAACCTGGATATTCATTTTTGTGTTGAAATACATTTTTTCCTTTTTTTTTTTTTTATAGGAAATTATTCAACTGCCTTTAGACTTCGTAAAACAGCTCTGTTTAAAAATTCAGCCGGAGAGGCCAGGTAAGTGCCAGGGACAGCATTAAAAAGAGGGCTTTCCTCAAGCTGTAAAGCCTTGTGCTTTATTGTAAAGTAAAAAGGCATCATACCTTAGAATATGAGGAAACTTTTGTTAATATCTACGCAATGACAAGTTGAAAATTGGTTGTGAAAAAAATCTGTGTGTTCTAGAATGAAAAGTTGCATCTGATATTAGTTTCATCAAATTGGGATCCTCTGAAAGCCTGTGTGTGTTAAATCTTGAACAAGCTTTCACCTTGCTGTGAACTCCTTTACAAAGGCCAGTGAGGGAGGTGGAAGATGCATCCCGAAATAATTATTTCAGTTCCATTCGTTTCTTCTCCTGGACCTGTGCAGCAGAGATTTGGAAGAAGGATAGTTTCAGAAACTCCTCGCTAAATTGCCTTGTTTTCAATGTTAGTATTTCACGGGGGCTAAGCATCTCACGTCCTGTAAGTCATAGCACTGGAGCAGTGTGCAACTCAACGTTCTAGCTTCTCACATCTTTCTCCTCATAGCTGGGCATGTCTCATTGCAGGCGGTTGCAGTGTTAGAGGCTGTGCTGCCTTTAAAGTTCCGTGGGCATCTCTGGGATACCGGGCTGTGCCTGGTTTCTCCCAGCTCTTACATTGTGCTCTGGGGTCCCTATCCAGCAGTGAACTGCAGGTACGCTTCTCTAGTCCCCTTGGATGGGGTGGGGATTGGAGGGGACAGATGTGTGAGGGAAGGGTGCGCAGATTTCATCTTGTGAAAGCTTTTGGAATATGCTGCAAGACTCAGTTTGACAATCTTTGATGCATTCAGCATGAAGTGAAGCATTACAGAATGGGGTGTGGTCAGGCAGCGACACCTGGGCGCGTTGTTCTTTACGTACGGGTAACAGTACGGTAAGGCGTAAGCTCTGAAATGGGCAGAGATGTGTCTCATGGGGTGTTCATCCTGTGTTCTCAAACGGTTCTTGAGAATGGCCAGAAACTGCTGCTTTAGCAAAGTTCCTCGAAGAAAAATACAGTATTAAATCCAAGTACTGTAGCCATTACTTTGATGCCTTTGATTCAGGAAAAAAATGTAATTGTGAGCACAGGACACTCTCTATGGCTGATATGTCCTCACTTTTTTGAGAAACAATTCCACAGTGCCAGAAACCAGCAAGGACAGTAAATAGCGTCTAAGAAAAGTTACAAAATCGGTGATACTCTGCTAGAAGTGAATACTAGAATTTAGTTTTATTTCTTAAAGTTAAATTTTGTGTGTCCAGCTCCTCGGGATTTCTTTAGAGGAAGAAATGCAGCTGTGAGGAGCTGTCTAAGTGGTATTCCTTACTTTACAACAGCAACTCTCCCTGTTCATTTTTAACAGGATTTTTTTTTTTTTTAAATCTAGAAGAAAGAATTTATTTTACATAAGCCTGTCTACCTTAAGAAGGAACTTCTCATGCTTCAGATTTCTGGGTCGGTCTGATTTGGCAAGTGGCTTTCAGCTGAATAGGGATGTAGTTTTGCTTGAGTTTAGGAAAAGAAAACAAACTCCAGCATTTTGCTGGGGAAAGAAGGTTTCTTCTTGCTCATCCTAGTGAAGTACAGCATGTAATTGTAGGCTGATGCCTAATGAAGCTTCTGAGATTTATTTTTTTTTTTCTATTGCAATATATTTTTCAGAATGGACGTTTTTCTTAGCAATGGAAACTATAACAGAACATAGGTATTCTGTATGTCTCTTCAGTAATACGGATGTCTGAAAATCTAGAAGTGTATGTTCTTGTTGTTCTCTGGCTCTTCCAGACCTTTCTCTGTCCCAGAGGATGAAGGGAGGTTGTTTAAAGGCTCTCTCTACATACTGCCTTTTAATCTTAGTCTGAAACCATTTTGCTACTTCGCTGCTTCTCAGGATTTTTAATCTGGACTATATTAAAAATGCTATTTTTAAAAGGGTGGTCTTTAGAAGAGGAAATTCTTGTTCAAAGTTGTGAGCTTGTGAGGAAGCTAACTCTTGTTCCTTCTACGTTCCTTTCCTCTTTATTATTTTGATGTAAACACTGTAATGGCTAAGAAGAGACTGCATACAGACGAACGAGCTGAGCAAAGCCACGTGCAGGTTCTGTTTAGATTTACATTTTCTCCTGAACTTCTGAACAGTTTAGGATTTTCCTGCCAGTTTTCACAAATTCCTCTTGACTAGACTGAGGGAGGGTAGTTCACGCAGTTTTCGTAATCAGACGTGAGATCACCTATTTGAGTACAGTAATAAGTCTCTTTACCTCTTGTTGGCCAACTGAGCGCGCTCGTTTGCTGTTTCAGGAAACTCATTGCTGTTTCAGGAAACTGAAAACGTGGTGACAGTGGGGAGGGCAAATTTATGCAAGTACGTAATCGGCTAAAGCCTGCTAAACTGTGTCCTGTCTTTCTGAGCCTGTCCACACCACTACACCTGGTGAACAAGATAACTACAGAGTAAAATAAACATCTCCACCTATTTTTCTAGGGTTTCTTCATTGTTTGTTTGTTTTCCCCAGAGTCTCGCTGCGATAAAGACATGGACACTCTTAGTGGTTACGCAATGTGCCTTCCTAATCTTACCAGGCTGCAGACCTATCGTTTTGTGGAACACCGGCCAATCCTCTGCATAGAGATTAAGGTATCGAACAGGAGGCGATCCTTCTGGGGGTTTTGTTTGGATTTTTTCAGTACATAGTGACCAGAGCAGTTTCAAAGGAACGGAGCAGTGAGATAAGGCAGAGCTCACAGCTTTCACTGTGACTTGTAGAATGAAGTATCTCCCAAATATCTCCCTCTCTCCCTCTTCCCATTCCTCTTTTTTTTTTTTTTAAGCTTGGAAAATTCACAGGTATTACTGGCTTTTTTTGTAGGCCACAGCAGTTTTGTGTGTCCTTATTTCTTCAGTGAGGACTCTCAAGTAATTGGGAATAATATAGAGCTTTTAAGCGTTGAATGTCGACTGTTCATTTATTTCTTTATTTTTCTTTAACTGGAAAGATTTGCGTATTGTGTGCCCATATATTCCTACAAAGAAATACATTCATATTTACAATCTTTTTGTTTGTTTATTTTAGCCAAAGTGTGGCTTCATTCCTTTTTCCAGCCATGTTTCACAGGAGATAAAGCACAAGGTGTGTCGTTACTGTATGCATCAGCACCTAAAGGTAATTTTTTTTTTTTTTCCCCAGTCATCCTGCTTTCCTTTGACGGTACTGTGCTTTATTTGCTATTCCAGTCATGCTTTCCTGTTGAAACTTGCTTAAATCTGCGATACGACTAAAGATAGTGGTGGATACGCATCTGTGTTGCTGGGTGTGAATCTGTTTGGTGAGAGACGGAACAAGTTCTGTGGGAAGCTGGAAGCAAACAAATACAGTATTAGTCTTTGAGGACTAAACGCTGTTGATTGGGGAAACGCGATGGCAAATTTCCTTTCAAGTACCGCTCACCAAATGCATGGTGGCATTCCATAACTTAAAACTTGTATCATTCTGTGATGAAAACAGCACGTACCACAGCTGGAATTCATTTGGCTAAGGTCCATGATATGTCTGAAGTCGCGTAACTGTGCCTTACTGTAATTTCATGTAACCTTTCTCGGTGCTTTCCATTTGAGAATGCAGTTTGAGTGACCTGAGGGCTAAATACGACGAGGCAGGCCCCTGCTAGTCGTGAATTGTATGTTCAAAGGGTTTTACATGTCACAGGACTCCTGAAGACAGGTTGTTAGTGTCACACACCTGACTATTAAAATAAGCGAGAGCAGTTATTCCAGAAAGTGATTAACAGCAGTGGTGTGGTTATCGACAGGTAGCGAATGGAAAATGGAAGCGACCAAGTAAATACTGCCCACTGGATCTCTTCTCAGGGTAAGGAAGCGTGTGACTTGATTCTATGTTTCTGCCAAAAAATTTGTGTTACAGATTTCTTTCTCAGATTACTTTGACTTTCACTGTAGTATTAAGGATAATCAATGCCTGCTTGTCTGGTTTTTATAGTGGATATTTCCGGTGCTATATCCCCCTTCACACCTGTTTGAGGAATCAGAGGTGCTTATTAATGTACCAGTGCCTTTTTGCTACAGAACATTAAACCTAAGAGCTGTTTATTTACTCAGATTTGAAGTTCTAATTGTGAATAAGCACTGTGTCTTAGCAGTGACTTCAGCGTGAGTAACAGGCTTAACGGGTGTGTTCGCTTGAGGTGCCCGGTTCTGATTCCGTAGAGTCCTCTCGGCATAGGTGTAAACATCTAAAGGCTGTGATAAAACATTCTTGGATTTATTTTGTTTTCCCTAGAAATAAACAGAGAATGCACTTTGCTTTGAAGAGCTTATTACAGGAGGCACAGAACAACTTGAAAATATTTAAGGTAAAGAATCAAATCTGTCTGCTTGCTTTTTTTTTGCCTTGGCTTTTAAACAATTTAACTGAACAGTCAAGATCCTACTTCAGACCTACCTAATCAGCACCATCACTATTGGACTCCACCAAAGGAAGAAAACAGGAAAATGTTTAGTCAGTTTTCAGGTTAGGACAGGTCAGTAATAATTTCCCAGAACTACTTAGTCTGGAAGAATCGCCAAGGAACAATTAACAGAAAGGGACTTTAAAGGTGATCGGAGTTTTAAAACTTCATGTGCTGCTTCAGGAGGAAGAAGATAGAGAACTTTGCATGTTGCTGCAAATATTTTTAGAAATTACTGATACAGCATTCGTACAAGCCAAATGCACAGCGTGCCTCACTGAGGAAGTACAAAGTTACCTTTTCCGTGGAAGGAATGTAGGAAAAATAAAAAGCAGCAACTGATGGCTTATGCAGATTTTCAGATTAATTCTAGGAAGTAAGATTCTTTACAACTTATTTCCAGTATTAAAGCAACTACTTGAATTACTTAAACCTATTTTTTCGGTAACGGTTACACCTTTTCTGTCCCTTTTTATAGCCTTCTGTTTTCCAATTTGTCTTTTAAAAGAAGGTTGGTTGATATGGTGCTTTTTCACTATTGTCGTTACTCAGAAAGAAGCGATAGGAAGATGAGCTGAGTATCAGCTCACTGTTATCGTTGTGATTATTTACAGTTTATTAAGTTGGGAAGTAGCACTTTTTGCTCCTCACTCAGAGCTTGTCACTTGTGGTATCTGATTGAACTTGAGGGCAAATTTGTAAGGGATTAGGAATGTGGGCATTTGTATGCAGACGGTTACACTCGTGCTTATCTGTGCTGTGTGTCTGAAAATCTGATGCTTTGATTAACTGAGTATGAATAACTGGATTTCATGAAGTGCTTACATCCCTTTTTTTTTTTCTTCTCCTCGTTTGCAGAATGGAGAACTAATTTATGGCTGTAAAGATGACCAGGACTGTGTCTCTGACTGGAATGAACTTGCTCGTCACTTAAAACCTTTCTTTTTCCCTTCCAACGGCTTGGTCAGTGGATCACACTGCACAAGGACAATTGTTAAAGAACTCATCCATGTTATAACCATGGCGCTACTGAGTAGCACTGATGCCTGCAGGGCAGGTGATATGAAGACCGTTCCCATTTCACAAGGAAGAAGCTACTGTGAAGCAAGTGCTTTTAATAAGGAGCTAGTAAGAAATGGTAAGAAATACTTTCTTGAGCACTGTCAGTAATTTACTGTTACCACATAACGATTGGGATCGTTGCTTCTCATTTGCTGTTTAATACTGATGCAAGAATGGAAACAGTGGAGTTCTAGGGACATTTTTAAAATACGAATTCTGAGCTACGTAACTGTTAGGTAATTGTTTTTAATATGACCTTTCGTGAGCACATCTAGCACTGTACCTACTGACAGGGATAAAAATAAATTCAGAAGGTAGCAGAAGAAAAATGGAAAGAAAAATAGCCATTTGAGTTGATAACCATCACGGGTATTTCAAATGAATTAGGAGTTTTTATGTTGTGTGTGATGGAGTGTGGCTGCTTTGGCTGGGTTGTTACATGGCACCTGTTTCTTGCCTTTCCCTGCTCTCCTGGCAGCTCTTGCCAGCTAGGGTGTAGCTCGTTTTCTTTTCTTCTACTACTCCACTCCTGGTACAGACAGGTGTGAATACTGGAGGGAAAAGAAGTGGGAAGTGAAAGCTGGAAAACTGTAAATCATATTAATTCCTCAGTGCATAAGTTAGGTTTTTTTAAAGCTCTTAATTATTCAAGATGCTGCTAGTTATCCCAATTATACCAACAGCATGGTTTTTACTCTGCTTTTGAGAAAGATCTTTTTCACTGCTGGTTCTTTTGTTGCATCGTGTAGAGAGCGAGCTATCTTACAGAAATAAGAGCAAATACAAATCTGTTTATTCTGTGATAAAAAGCCTCAGTATCTGAAATGCTGAATTCCTTTCTGGCAACAGTTCATCCTGCTGAAAGTGCGTTTGTGGTGCCCTCAAACTCACAGGGAAAATTTCTCTTGCAGACCCAAACAAGTCTGCAAGTGGAGGTGTGTGGGGTTGTGGCGTTTGGGGTTTTTTTAGGTTTTTTTTTTTTTTGAGCAATTTGTAGAGTTGTATATCAGATGTTTGATTCTGCAGTCAAATATGTGCTGTTTAAGTGTGTAGCGAAGTACATGCACCTGGCACATCACTATTTGGAAACTGAAGTGTTTTGGTTGGTGGAGTTTTTTTTTGGTTTGGTTTTTTGGTTTTTGTTTGGTTGGTTTTTTTTCCCCTGTGGTTGATCTAAAGCCTATTTTGATTTGCTTTGTGAACAAGCACATGTAATGGCAAGATGAAGCAAAGACAATGCTCATATCTGCCTTATTTGAAAATACATTTTCTTCTAGGTAAACATAAATTGGAAAGCTCTGGCTTACCGAGGGGTTGTCTGCTTTATAAAACCCTTCAGGCTCAGATGCTTGACATGCTGGATATTGAAGGACTCTATCCTTTGTACAGCAGAGTTGAACAGTACTTAGAGGAGTTTCC
>JAAGAY010146549.1:1398-26629 GCA_011801015.1 Ardeotis arabs
CTGCCCACCCCCTCCCAACAAAATGCCGCCCCCCGGCAAGGCCCAGGGGACCGGCCCGCATCCCCCTTCCCCCCCGCGATCGTCTCTCGGAGCGCGCTGCCCACTCGTGCTCTGCCAGATGGGTTTTTGCATCGAGGGCGTAAGAAAAACCAGTGCCTGGCGCCTCTGGCTCGCCCCAGGAGTAAAGTCCAGATATCGCTGCGAGGCTGACCCACCTCACGGGGGATTTGGGGAGAAAAAGTGCCTAAAACTGTTGATTTAACCAAACAACTCATGTTTCCGTGAGTTTTGTCAGGTACCTGGAAAGGCCTCCGTGCGCCGTTAGCGTGCATCTTCTTCGGGCGAAGGTCCCCTCTCCCCTGGCAGCTTTCTCTAAAACTTTGTGCTTGTTTGGAGTAATGCTGTTCTGATGGAAAAATAAAACAATAGTGAGAGTTTACTTGGGGCTGGCGAATTGTGCTGCTCGGAGGTTTCTGCAGCAGTCTGAAAATGTTATTATTTAAAAGTGTGCAGGGGAAAGGAAGAGTCACCTTGTTAACGTCCTTTCTGACGCTGTAGATAAAATAATTTAAAATTAATTGGCTGCTCCTTGTTACCGCTTCTAAGTACGCGACCTGTATTGATTATCTAGTTGTTTTAGTGGCTTTGGCATGAGGAAATTATTTAATTGGGCTTAATTAACCCGCAGAGCGCACTGCTAAAATAATCTGGAGGCAGGAGGTTTGGGGTTCAGAAATAAGTTGAATGTTCCTGTAGGTCTGAATCCGCACAATTAAATGATGAGGCTTTAGAAAGAAGTTATCGGTTCACTTGTGTGCAAGAGCAGCTTATAGCCCCGGCTGCGGTGGCACTGCGGGACGCTATAAAAGCGTCCGTCTGTAAGGTTTGGGATTAGGTGGCAGTTTTTGCAGAATTTGAAGCACGCTTAGAGGAAGGGAAACTGTTGCATACTTTTTTTTTTTCTTTCAAAAAATAGGCGGGTGTTGGGGCTTTCGGACCACAATTCTGGTCTAAATTTAAACCAAACACCAAACCAACATATTTAAGAGGTCCAAGTTGTGGTTTAGATGAAGTGTGTGGGTTTTTTCGATGCTCGTTAAACTGACAAGTGACTTGCTGTCCTGTTGGAAGGTGACGGAGTTAGTGCTCGATAACTGCCGATCCAGCAACGGCGAAATCGAAGGTCTGAATGATTCATTTAAAGAACTCGAGTTCCTTAGCATGGCCAATGTAGAGCTGACATCGCTGGCCAAACTTCCCACGTTGAGTAAGCTCCGAAAGGTACGTGTCTCTCGCCTGCCGGTGCTTCGAGAAGTCAAAGTCATGGGTGACAACCCGTGGTGGTGCCTTTCGGCGCTCGTGGTTGAGCTTGCATGGCGCTGACGGTGCTTTGTGAGATGGCAGGCCTGTGAAACGATGCCACCTCCAAGCTCTGGGGTTTTTCTTAAGATCTGAAATTGGTTTGGGTATCTCCAGTTAATTATGGCCGAATGGGGCTTGGTCAGCGCCTCTGGGCTGTGAATGCGGTTAAAAATGTGAAAGTTGGCCATGTCTTGCTGAGTGCTGATGGCTGATCGCAGGCCGTTGGGGTTGCCCAGCCAGTGAAGTTGCTCATTGCTGGCAGAACAAAGGCTTGCAGCGAATTCCAGCGTTACATATTCTGCTAACTTAAAATCTGACTATCCAAACCCATGATGTTTTAAGGAGTACTTTGTAATTCTCAAACTTAAAGGAACTTTTTGACAGCCAAAGCGATAACTCTTGTGCTTGTTAACTTGTGGGGCTCTTCGAAAGTGTTCAGCTTTCTGATTAAACTCGTTAGTTAAAGGGAGAACGATTAAAAACTATGCAAGTCTGAATCTGATGGTACAATTCCTTAATTTTTTTCTGCATAATAGTTGGAGTTGAGCGACAACATCATTTCAGGAGGCCTGGAGGTCCTTGCGGAAAGATGTCCAAATCTCACATATCTAAATCTAAGCGGCAACAAAATCAAAGATCTTGGCACTGTGGAAGCTCTTGTAAGTACAAAGTGAGAGGGGCTAGTGGAAAATGTAATAAATACTGGTTTTAAAATCAAGAATAAAGTAATTGTTGTTGCAGTGGAATGACACAAACTTAGCTGTAAGGGCTGCACGTGAGCAGTTTTTCAAGCACAGGACAGAAACAGCAAACGGGGGGTTTGACTGGTACAGTGCAAGAAATGAGCAAGTGCAAAGGAGCAGCGTGATGTGCTCCAGCTGCTTGTGTTCCTTTTCAGCATGCTGAAAGGCATGCAGAATGAAATTTCGTTTCGTACCTGTCATGTGTTCTGTACTTTTTTCCTGCCAGCTCAGGTGAAATGCGTCCTGCGGTGTCTTAGGTTTGTCAGTATTCCGGCTGGTCGTGACTTGATTAACTCGGTGTCACGGTTGTCAGAGACAGTACTTGTAAACGTGCCGCTGTGAAATTCCTTCCGTGTTAGCAGTGAGATGTACTGAATAAGAGATTTTTGAGCTTCTGTTTTGTCTTTGAGAGAAAAGTAGCCAAGTTATGTCCTGCTTAATCCTCTTGTGTTCCTTTGTTAAGGTGTAGTTTGTCTAAGAAGCAACTGCCTTAAGCTTTCATTAAACTGTGAAGTGATTAGGATGTGTTAGGAGCCGGTCGGTACCTGGAAAGCACCAGTAGTTGGTGATTTAAACGCTGGACGAAGCTGCCAGCGCCTGGCACGGCCAGATCTGTGCACCCATTTTTCTAGCTGATGTGAGGTTTTTTTTTTTTAAGGACTTTGGTATAGACTGCATATTTTTAAAACTGCTCATAAAGATTCTTCATTGACTTCAGCGGTGCTTTAACCCAGCAGTTAGTAGACCAGGTAAAGCAGCTACAGTGCTCTCCAGAAGAAACGCTCTTATTCCGATCTCAGATGTGTGCCAGGCCGTGCAGGTGGCTCATGCTGTCTGTGTGTAAAGTTTGAAAGGTGAGAAAAATCCCCACTGGTTGTCTAGTCTTTATTGTTTGGAAAGCAAATTCTGTAGTGTAGCTACAAATCCTACAGTGCCTCTTGTTTGCTCCTCACAAGATGCCTGTAATTAAATTAGTCAAACTGTTTACCGAAGGGCTGCTGGAGTTGTTAAGTTTTTGCCCATGATTGCTGGAACAAAAATAGGCTATGCAAACAAAAACCAAACTCAAATATGTGTTACGCAGTCTGTGCACGGTGGTCTAGTGCTTCAAGGATGTGTTGGGCGTGCTGCGAACGCGCTGCGGAGTTGGTCTGCAAAAGCACTGTCATTAGGAGCTGTCAGTACTGCAAACAGCTTTTCGAACTGCAGTTTGTGTTTAACAGGGAGCGAAATACTGAATAGAAAAGAAGGGACGGGGACAAAATAAATTCTGTGGCTGGTTATGTGGTTAACTGCACTGAGGCCACGACCGCACTGTAACTTTTAAGTACCATGTCAAAAAAAAAGAGGTGGAAAAACCACGCTTTTCATTTATTTTCAGCAAAATCTCAAAAACTTGAAGAGCCTTGACCTGTTCAACTGTGAGATCACAAACCTCGAGGATTACAGAGACAGCATTTTTGAGCTGCTTCAACAAATCACATACCTAGATGGATTTGATCAGGAAGATAATGAGGCACCGGACTCAGAAGATGACGATGATGAGGGTAACTTCCTGGAATAAGCTGTGGATAGAAATAGGATGCTGTAATAAAGATAATAGATGTAGCGTGGGGTATAGTGACTTCTTGAATGCACCAGGATGGTTCTGGGCTCTTATTTTTTGAAGTGCAGGCTTCTAGAACTCACTTGGTATTAGCACAGTGCCACACAGAAGGAAAACTCCTGTCCGAGGTTTTGATGTTCTCGCAGAAGCCTTCTGAGTTTAGGAAATTTGACTAAAGATATTGTTTCAAAGATACAGATATTCTCAAGATAAGTTGTTGTCAGCAGTAAAGCACTTTGGCGCTATCCCGAATGCTACAAAGCGAGAGGACAAACACGTTATTTTGAATGAACAATTATGATTTTACTGGGGTTTGTAATGGCTTCGGTCCCGTGCTGAAGTATGATACAATTTTTTGTTCCAAACAAGGTGTATAGTTCCTTTTGATCTGACCTCAGCTGTAGTCTTTGACAAGGCCCTTTCTCCATCTTTTTCCATTGTTGTTACCTAACTGAAAACGAAACCCGTAGGTACAGGTCTGTCAGCGCGTGGCTACAAATTCTGCATCGATGTGACTGCAGGGACAGGAGTCTGAGTGCTCTTCTTTAAAGGTACTTGGCTTAACAGATGACTAACACTGTCAAAGCTGTTAAGGAAAAAACCATCAGAAGTGTGTTTGAGCCCTGTTAGCAAATATGGTGGGCTGATGCAGCATCTTACGCGTGTCTGCGTTCTGAATATCCACACAAATAACTAGCGAGATTTGGGCTGTATCTGGTTTTGACAGAGGTTTCTCAGTGTTTTACCTGGGAGCTGCCACTGCTGTACGCTGGGTCAGGGCTGTCAAGGGGCTGCTGAGGAGCACGCAGACACATCAAAGTCTGGAGTCTGTCTTTAAAGAACTCAAGGAGAGCCAACTCGTCTGTACCAGGATTGTGAAAATAAACCCAGTATTTGAAAATAGATTAATAGGTTATTAACTTGAAAATGAATTTAAGTGTTAAATCACCTTGTCAGTTCTTGTAATTTGCTTAACTGAAAGTGATTCTATGCTCCAGACATGGAAATGAGATGAGAGATCATCTCTTTGGAACTGGAGGTGTTTCGCAGTTACGAGTAAGTGGTTAAATAACAGATACATGTCATGTGTTAAGCTGGTTTTGCCTTTAAATATTTTGGGGTTTGATTCTATAGAGAAGCCTCTCTTCCCCTTCCACTGACTGAATTTTCAGTTCCCTCGCAGGAGTTTGCATATGTAGCTGCTTCAGGCATCGAGAATTTTGCCTGAAGCTTGCGGTGTAAAAACATTGGTAGCCTTTCTTCAGGGAAAAAAATGACAAAGATAACTTTATGAAAATCGTGCTTGTTTCCCACGTGTTGCCTGCATTTGAAAGAGTAAAATAAACCCCAAGCCCTTCTGGAAAAAAAGTTACAGCTAGCTTGACCTGGTGTACACAAACTTGTATAAAGAGGAGTTAATACTTCTGTGTATAAGTGTGCCCTTCATTTCAGAAGGAGATGAAGATGACGACGATGAAGATGAGGATGAAGCTGGTCCTCCAGGAGAATATGAAGAGGAAGATGATGAAGATGATGGAGGTTCAGATTTGGGGGAAGGTGAAGAAGAGGAGGAAGTTGGTCTTTCATACCTGATGAAAGAAGAGATTCAGGTAAAGTTTGTAAATTCTACCAGATCCTACAGACTTCTGTGTTATTTCAAATGCATAGACCCAGAGTGTTTTAAATGCAGGGCAGGTGCAGTGGGATATTTCAGAGAGAACGCTGCTGTCACCGAAGTGTAATGTGTTGACTCAAACATGAGTGACGGCTGTCAGGTACGAAGATGGTCCTGGCTGACTTCGAGTCTTGGTTCACTCTTATCCCACCCCTTAATGCTGCAGGATGGTAGAGCCTCTTTATTCTCTGAAAGGTGAAGAAGTCGTTCTGCCCAGCATTTTGAAACTAAGCGCTACTGTCAATTGTCAGTGTAGACATACATATTAAGTAGGATTAATTTCTTTTGGAAAACCAAAGAAAACACCTTGGTCTTGCGAAAGAAGAGAATGAAGTAGCAGCAAGTTACCAGTACTTCAAGTAAGATCAAACAAAGGAGAAGTCTGTTTTCTGCTGTAATAAATGCTGGGTTTTCTACGTGAACTCGCTTGAAAATGTTCTTAGTGGTGGTGTTAGCTGTGGAAAATAGCCCACAGGATCTTTCAGGTAGTACTGTGCTAAAAAGCAAATGGAGGAGTATTAAGAAGCTAGGATAAGAAAATACACGGTTTTTACCAAGTTATGAATAGATTCTTGTAGATACAAGCAGGTCATGCCTAAATGATTATTGGGTAGAAGTAAAACTGGGGAGTCCTGATTTAGTGCTCTCCTTTGACAGCTACAGGGGCTGCAGAGGGAGAACGTGTCTGGCATGGATTCTGTGTGCAGGTCTGTGCAGGCAGCTCACACGTTTCAGATCAAAAAAACCCAGTGGACATCATTTCCATTACTGTTACTTTCAATAACAGTTTATTTCCTATCAGCTGCATTTCACACGGGTACGCAGAAAATCTCAAACTAAACTCTTCGGAGTTCTTCATTTTGTTCTTGTAACTAGCGCTCGTATGATTTGCTTGCAAATGTATCTTTGTTCCTGCCTTAATCCTCCAAAGAGGTAATGGCTGTAGCACAATTAATAAAGCTAAAACTAAATAAATAAACCTGTTTTGAAGCCAACACCTTAGAGAGAGTTCTCTGGAAAATGAACAAGAAGTGAGTAGGAAGAACACTGGGAATTAATGGTGTGTGGTTAGTGCGTGCGCTGTGCACGTTGGGCGACATGGGATTGCCGCACAGAGTCAGGGGAGTTCAGAGCTGCCGCTCTTCTGATGACGGCGCACCACAACCAGATGCCGAGTTTGTATTTTGCGTTTGTTTGGGTAAGGAATGGGTGGTGGTCGGAGTGAAGTACGTAAAGTTTTGAAAGAGTTCCAGTCTGGTAGCTTTTCCCTGTATTTTCAAAAATAGTCATTTACCATTCCAATTGCAATGAATTAATCCAGAGTGGTTTTTAATCCCCATTTCTAAGGGCAAATGCCAGATGGGCTCTCTAAATGTTTTCATGTTGTTACTTGTTACGTTACCCTGTGTATAAAACTTGATACAGCAGATGGATTTGAAAATAAGACCTCAGTTTGTATTCAAGGCTTGACGTGGTGCTGGTAGGGCAGAGATCTTGCACTACTGTTCAGTTTTCTGGAGCTGCTGATTGTTAATTGGTTTACATTTTTCAGTTATCAGCTTTAAAAAAAAAAACAAGGAAAAAACCCCCAAACTTAATTCATTTGACGTAGAAATGATAATTTTGTGAAGATTTTAGCTGTTCTGCTTTCTCCTCGTCCTTCTTCTTTAATGACAGTGGGTTGAAAGGAAAACTAAAACTGTCATCTCTTTGCTGCCGCGGCCTCTTCAGTTAATTTTGCAATAACTTACTGTTGAGCTGGCATAAGGCGGTGATAAGCAGGAAAAACAAAGAAATGAGAATAGCGGGCGAGATAATGCACCGGCTTGGGTGGTTAAACATCCTGCAGTCAGTTTGGCCGCCTGTCCTTGTACAGATGTCCAGTAAAAAAAGTAAACATGGAATGTGACCTCTGAACGGAGTCAGTGGGATTTTCTGAATTTCTGCTCGGGATCAGCATGGAAGCAAAACTTAAATAGTAACGGCAATTTAAAAAATATTTCACAATTTTTGTAAAGGATGAAGATGATGATGATGACTATGTTGAAGAAGGAGGTGATGAGGAGGAAGAAGGTAAGTTCTCAGGTTATTAAAGTTGTGGCTCAAATGATTGATTCTTTATAATTCTGTAACTTTGCAAGTTTGGGATGTGCACTTTAATGGCATAAATCACTGTTTGGCTGCTCTGTTTCTGAAGGTATGTGAAGTATTTTAGGATCAGTTTGAGCAGGAGCTCGAGCAGGTAGTAAAGGAACTGCAGTATTTGATACTTTTTGGTCTGCTCACTTGTAAAATAAAAATAAGGAAGAAATGACAGGTTTTCAAAGTCTCTCAGAGCAGTTTTCTAAAATGAAAGATGCTGCAGCTCCTCCGCAGTTAGAAATCTTAATTTTCCAACATGGAGAGGAGAGGGACTCCTCTGCGTACCTTGCAAATGTTATTTACGTACACTGAAAATACCTTGTTTAACACACGAGAGGCTCCGCTGGCAAAGCCCTGGAAGCAGCGTTAGCAGCTGTATCTTTGCCCTTTATCAAGCTGAAAGCGGCTTCTCTGGTAAACCTTTCTACTCGAGAGGCAACTCCTAGGAGGCAAACCCGACCTGGTATCCCGTCTCGTGGCTAAGCTAGGGAGCCTAATCGTATTTTTATCAATGGTTGTAACTTCTTAATTTCATAAATTATTCTTTTGATGTCAGACACGTGCGTAACAGTAAAAAAAGCTTGCAAAAAAAAAAAGAAAAAAAGCCAGTGTGTAGTTCATCGTGCTTTAACAAGGTACAGTGTATTGAGTGTGTACAACTGGTGTGGAAAAAGTGGCCTTCTTGCAGGTTGATACCGCTCCTTTGGGTTCTTGAGTATTTCTTCATAAAGCTATATTTTATCTTTTGCTGTTTTAAAAAGGACCTGCAAGAAGTTAAACAGAATAAACAAAGCACTCATTCTTTTTTGCACCTCGTTTGAGGTTTCCAGGCATTCAGGGTAGGGACCAGCCTGATGTTTGATGCTCCTGCTCTGTTCTGGACCACTGGAACGGAAGTTACTCCGTAGGCAGAAGGCTTGTTCCTGATTTCTTGTGCAGATGTCAGCGTACTCTGATTTAGGGTGGACGGGATGGGTGGCTTTGACGTATGCATCACTGTATTCAAGTGGTCAGGTTAAGAGACTGGCTGGGTGTTACTACCAGTCAATGGCTGCTAAAGTCCCCTCAAAAAAATTACCAAGCTTCATCTTAAAATTAGCAAGAAAAGTACAGAGGAAAAGCGAGCTACGAGGCTCTTCCAGAACTTCGCTTTTCTAATGTTAGGAACTCTGTCCTAATCTTTAAACTACCCCTAGCAGCAGAGTTCTGTATTAATCCTGAAGTCTCTGCAAACTGTAGACAAATTTTAGAATTTCTCACCAGACTAGGCCCCATCTCGTCTGTACGCTTGGTAAGCCTAACGGAGCAGTTTTTGGAGATGTATCTTGCACTTGGGAAAAAAGGAAATTTTGAAGTAGTACTGCTAATTCTTCACTCTTTACAAATGCAGCCTTCAACTCTGTTAAGACAACGCAGCAGGCGGTCAGGCTGGCTAATTAGCCAGGAAATGACTGCTGGAAAATAAATCTATTAGATTTGACAAAATTGCATTTCATGATTTCACCACAAGAGCGCATAGTCCGCTGACCGAATTAAGCGTGTTTTGAAGAACAAGCTCAAAGATGTTTAGGCGAGATACTTGTATCAGTTTGTCACTGGAGAGAGAATGGAGCACGTTTCACTTGGTATCTGCAGAAACCGCTGGGTTTGGGGCAGGGTGTATGCAACTTCTGAAAAGGAAAGTTGGGGAGATACAAAAATGTCCTTTCCGTTTTAGTTCTCAATACGTGTTAACAGAAACACTTTTTAATGAATGTACTTCATATCAATAATTCCTGTATAGAAGGTCACATGCGTAGCTTGAACTTAGTTTAATATGGCCTGGGTGAATTATTTAGTGATGTAACTGATCTTTTTGTGAGAGCCACGCAGAGATGTTAGAGCAGTGAATGCATTAACTGCAAACAAAGTGATCTATTTCAATTACCTTTCTGAAAGTATAACGTTACGTTTATGATGTCTGAGCAGAACATAATGAGATGCATGCGTACCTCTCTTCCTTAGCAGAGGGCATCCGAGGGGAGAAGAGGAAACGAGACCCTGAAGACGAAGGCGAGGAAGAGGATGATTAATTTGTTATAGACACAAGTAGGACCAGACTCTTAAGTTACAGAATACGCAATAGTGATTATGCAGATCTGTATGTCTCCATGTACCATAGATGTCCCTACAGAAGATATGTTAACTTTTTATAGGAGAAGTGTGGTTTTACTATTCTTGCCCTTTTTATCATTCCAAATAAGATACAATAGCCTGTTAGTGAACCTATACGTAGGAAACTATTTTCAGCCCTGTAATCACTGAAGCCATTGTCAGGTTTTCCCCCTAGACTTTTATTTGGAGCTCTTTAATTTTATACAAGCTTGCTGTGTTGGTCATCGTTAGCCCAGAGTTAAACCGCCCATTTCTCGTGGGTTTAATATGAATTTCCTTCAAGATTTTAAGGTTTTTATACTTAAAAAGCTGAACTTAAAAATGCTACGTGGCAAATTCCAGTCTCTTTTCACTGAGATGTTGACTACAGCCTGAGTTTACCAGGGATTCTATTTGAAATCAACAACTAGATTACACCTTTATTTCGGCTTTTCAAAAGGTGATTCCTGTAATGCATTTTAAAGTCTTCTATCCCATTTTGTGTGTTACGTTGTAAAGCCTAAGTGGGTTTCAGAAGATCTTTTTTTTCCTGCCTGTTCAGATGTTCGGTGTTTGCTGGAGTATTCACTACATACCTTCAAGAATGTATCTTGGCAAACTGTAAGGGTTGTAATCTGTAAATTTTCTCCAAAATACATAGTCATTGCAGGTATTAACAAAAGCAAATAATCTGTAGTTTTAAACCGTTTCGCTAAAAGTCTTTGTTAAACTTTCACTCACTTTGCTCTTGCGTTGTCCTTTCAGGAATTCCGCAACAATCATGGCGTTTGGCTATAAAATATATGCATTTCTAATGCAGAAGTTAACGGGTAACTCCTTCAAGCACATTTTTTTTCTTTCAAACACCTCCCCACACGCTTTTATAGAATCGTTGAAGGGCAGAAGATGAACATAAGGTAGTCTTTCTTTGCAGGTCACCTTTTAAACTTTTTAAATCTGGTTGTAGGCAAAACATTCAAGTTCCTGTATAATACTAGTTAGTAGTTTAGGGTTTTTTATATTAAATGGCTGCAGAAACTTGTTCCGTTGCGTACAGCTGGTGGCAAGTACAGGAGACATGCAGACAAGCTTTTTTCCTAGCAGCCTGATTGTGACCAACAGGTCTTAGTAATTCTGCCCCAATGGATCCGTGTTTTCTCTTTGAGCCACTGCAAAACAAGTTCGGACATACAGCATTCCTTTCAGTCATGATTTGGATTTACAGCAGTAGTCTTGATATAAAACTAATTTACATTGTTTCACGTAGGTACTGAACCAAATATCACACACAGCTTTATTCAAGAGACTTATTTTTATATCTGTCTTGGCTGACAATAGCTGCCATTAACTGGGGGAGACAACGAGGGTGGGGAAGAGGGAGATGTCCTGGACCTAAGTCAGAGTCAGTCACCCATGGATCGGTTACCTGTGAATATTTACTCGGTGTTTCACACACTAGCACACCTTCATGTGACTTCCAACTCCAAATCAAGTTTAGATACTGCAGGGTTGAAGTTCTGCAAAGCCCAGTTTCTTGTGTGTGTGGTTTTTTTTCCCCCTGAATAGAGCCTTAAATCATAGTTTCTCATGTAGCTGTAAAGCATAGCCAGCCGCTAAAGGCGTCTGAATGCAAGGAGTCAGGCAGATGGCAGTAGACTTGGAAATGAACTGACTAAATGAGTTTTGCATTTTTTAATTAATATCTGTAAAGACACTAGAAAAGTAGTGGTAAAACTACATTTGCAACCACAATCTTAAGTTCCTGTGTTTGTGTATGAATACTGAATGAATAGAAACCTTAGGTAAGTGCACATCCTATCTTGTCATGGAGGCTCTGTGTTCAAGGCAGTTGCTTTGTGCTCAGCTTTGAGATAGAAAAGTGTATTTTCCCACTTTTTTGCTTATTTTTTTTTAGTCTCGGTGAATGATTGAAACTTATTATTTATAAGTGTGTACTTTAAAGTACCTCGTTGTCAGGGTTTTCCTTAACTGTCTTTTACTGATGTGTATAAAACTGGTTTTAAATGGAAAAAAAAAATTAAAATTATTTGAGTATTGGTCTTGTTTCAATAAGCGAGTCCAGTTTTGACACTGGATAAGCCAATTGGACAAAACAGAATAACCTCAGAAGGGCTTAGCAGACCTTCCCTGAGATAAGCAGACTTAACACTTCCTAAAAACAACGTGCAGGGTCGTGCATCAGCCGCTACATCTGAAAACCTGAGCCTCACACAAAACGTAACTTCCTAAGTAACTTTGTCTTTTCCTCAGTGTCACCATCTAAGTATAGTTTCATATTTGTCAGCTTGGCATGCAATTAAACAGCATAGCATTTTTTAAAATAAGTAATACAGAGCCTCCAGATAACTTTTGAAACTTTTTTGCTTGGTGGGTGGTCTTTTCATGCAAATATGTAAGGGTGGGTTTTATATTTTGTAGAGGTTTTTGTCCTATTTTAATGCTCTTTGTATGGCAGTATGTATATAGTGTGTTTTGGTTCCTTATCAAACTCTTTCCTTAAACTTTGGAGTAACCGATTTTGTGCAACTGTGTTTTGAATAAAGCCATGACAGTGTTAAATTAAAGAAAACAACCCTGCAGCACTCTTCTGATAATTTTTAGTTGTAACAAAACATGTTTTCTCCCCACGTGTGCTGTAAATTTTAAATTAAAAAGTTTTCAAACTGAATTATTTCAAATAAATTGAGACTATTGTATTGGATTATGTCTTTTAGTATGTGCAGCTGTGGAGAATGCGGTGTTTCTTAAGGAATGGAGTAAGAGGGGATTACTTTTTTTCTGTTACCTTTTTGTTGCTGGGGAAACTTGCAGAGTTGTGTATCTTTCTGGGGCTAGAACTTGGACTTTGTGATACTCTAGTTCTTGGTGCCATTGTCACAGTTGAGGAAGGATGCAGTGGAAAACCCGAAGTGATGTCTGGGTAGTTCACTTAGAGTGTTTCCAGATGAGTTTAATGTAGAAACGAGTATTGAGCTGTCAGGGCTTTTGCATACTCTATAAATCAATACCATTTGAGTGTAGCTGAGCTATGCAAGTCTGGCTGAGTCTTAAGAAACAAAAATGAAAATCAAGAGCCTGGTTATTTTTTGCTTTTCATAAATGCTTACTTGGTGTGCCCAACAGCCTGAGCTGCAAGTCTAATGCTGTCCTTTCAAAGTAGCTGCCGTGGTGTGTGTGAGTTACTCCTCATTGAAGAAAAATGTTTTTAAAAGCTGCTTCTCCTATACAGCTAGACAAAGCATTGTTTTTATTTTGGGATCAGTCCAGCATTCTTGGCAAAAATCCCCTGGATGCACTTGAGAAAGCTAGTAACTAAACAGGCTTTTCTTGGCTACATCACTCATCTAGCAGAAATGGGTGGTGGTTTTCTCATTTGTGGTTTTTTTTTGTTGTTGTTTTTTTTAAGTGCAGGGAGGAACTGCCTTTCTATCTAAAGCCCCATATTGCCTGCTTGCTCCCTATGCACCTATATGCCCACTGGAGTGAGACCGAAGGGGGAACTCGAGCTTTAGGTTGTTTTTATCAGAAGTTTAATCTACCTTTTGGGGATACTGGCAGGTTTATGTTATGTAAAACCAGGCTGTTCTGTTCTGGTACATGCACGGCAAAGGAGACAAGAAGAAATTCAGTGCTGTGTAGGCATGTCTTCAAAATCAGGAAAAACTTGAGGCGTGGGCTGATGGGCTCCTGAATTATTCTGTTGGAGGCAAGCAGCTTGTCGTGACCTGTCATAAACCACCTTTCTCCCTGCCACAGCCTTGCAGTCTTTCTGTTTTCAAACACACCTCTGCTGCTGCACAAGTCATCGGTCCGGCTCCCTGAGGCGAGATGCTCCACGCAGCCAGACGACATGCTCGCTCCTCACCCCGGTGGCTGCCAGGCAGGGATGGAGGGGAAGCCTGCCACTCTCCACAGGCTAAAACCGCACCAGACTGCTGTCTCCAGCGGAATCCCAGGGGCTCTGCTTTCCTCCATTTTGTCGCAGCGAGGGGAAGCCTTGCTGGCGGAGCTGCCGTGCGGCTTCCTCCTGCCTCCTCCTCTTGGAGCTTTTGTTGCACCTTCTTTCTCTTTTTCCCGCCCCTCTCGGCCCTTATCTCCCCCTTCCACTTGTGCTGCTTCTCCTCCCCTTCCTTCCTCAGGGGCAGGGACGCCTCAAGAGGGGAGCGAGTGCCGGGGAGGGGGCGCCTCCATCTTCCCCCCCCCCAACTCCCGCCCCTGAGGGGCCGCGCGGGGCCCCCGAGAGCGGGAAACCGTTACCCACGGGGTTCCCCGGCTGCGGGCAGCAGGGGCCGAGCGCGCGACCCCGCCGCTGATTGGCTGAGATTTGCCGCAGTTCCGCCCCTCGCCGCCCGCCTTCCCGCTCGGCCTGGCGCGCGCCCCAACGGTCGCTTCCCCACCGGCTCCTCCTCGGGGCGGGAGGGCGGCAGCGGGTCCGGGGGTGCGGGGAGTCGGGCTGCTGCCGAGTGCCCCCTCTTCACCCCCAAACAGCCTCTGCTGCCTTTCTGCCGCCCCCCACCGCTCAGAGGAGGCTTTTCCTGCCAGTTTGTGTGAGCTGTATGGCGGTGCTGGGTGGTGAAGAACAGAACGTGGTTCTGAGTCCAGACAGTGGGGAAAAAAACCAAACCCTAATCCTAAAGATTTTTTTCAAGGTCTTGCATGAGGAAGGAGAAGTTTAACTGGACTTTGGTACGAATGCTCAGCGTGAAAGTGTGAATAAATTCTTCCCTAGGTAAAACTAGCTAGAGCACTCTTTAAAGCATGTGTTTTCAGGCAGCTTGTGCAATGGAGTTCGTGTGTCTGTTCCCCAAGTGTGGCCTGCTCTCTCAAGGGAACGTGGGCCGTGCAGAGTTACCAGACAAATTTCCCCTTTTCTCACCTTCTTCCTCACGGTGGCTGTTGCCTGATTTCAGGTAAATCTAGTGCAGTCACGGTCCCAAAAGGATTTGGGGTGCCTTTTTGTGAAAGTAAGTGCCTGGGTGAAGGGGAGTGATGGTTTGGGTGCTCCACAGTGGGAAGGGGTAATAAACTTGCTCTTCGTTACACGGAAGGCATGCATTTGAACACAGGATTCTGGAAATCCAGTTTTGCGAGTTCTGTTTCTTAGGAAACTCCTGCACTGTTGTCTCTGCAGGTCCCATCGGGTGCGGGTGAAGATTTTGCTCCTGCATTGCGTGTGTCAAATACCAGATGTCACAATCTTCCTGGTCGTGCTCCTGTGCTGTCTTTAGACCTGCAGCCTTTTCTCTTTAGCCACTATTTTAACCCTAGTGCAGGTAAGACTTACACAAAAGGGTTTTCTTTCATCTGTAATGTAACCAAGAACTGGTAGAACAACCCCTTGCCATTCCCACACGTTTCAAGATGATGAGTTAGCCTTTTTTTCCCTTTACTGCTAAATGAAATGAGTTTTAAAAACATTACACTGTTGAGGATATAAAACCATGAGGGTCTCTCAATGTCTGGCCTCCAGGGAGCATTCTTTCAAGTTTCTTCATCTGTGTTTTTATGTGATAAAGGGGAAGCTGACATTCTCATTTAATCACATGAATTCAGGAATTTGGGCTTGGAGAAAAGTGTAAAATACTATGAGCTGTATGATGAAGTAATGAGAATTATCAAAATGAAAACTGCCACATTCAACAGTAAACAGAGCACTGTCTGTTGATTTTGGCAGCAAGAATTGTTGCTGTATACTAAAAAAAATACACACCAGATCATAAACATTAGAAATGTCTGAACCAAAGAATGAGATCATTTTAGACATTAAGGGATAAAAATAATTCTGAAATTATTTTTACTCCTCTTCTGATTTCTGAGTCTCCTGGTTGTGCTTGGGGTTGCAGCCTGAGTGAGATTATATCATATGGTAAGTGCACGCTCATGCTCTGCATTTGTTCATCGATCAGCAGGACTGGCACAAATGGAGAGGCAGGGCAAGCAGCTGCCCTAGGGTAGCCAAATGCATAGGATGGGAACAGAAAAAGCCAGTGACAGCAGCTGCTTTGGGCAGGATGGCAGAAAATTTGTTTTTGCAGAGCACAGCCTGGGGCAGTGAAATTTCTGGTACTACTCCCGTTGGGAGATTTTTCACTTGAGTTGTAGCTTTATCTTCTGGGGAGTGCTCTTCTGGTTTTTAAACTTTAACAGTATAGTTCGTAGTATGCTTCAGTTTCTGCTTTGAGTGTGTCTCATTTAAAAAAAAAAAAACAGCCTCAAAAATAATTGAGGAAACCCTTTCCTCATGCTTCTAATTTAACTGCCAAAAATGAGGGAGAATCTAAAAATAAATGTACCGCCACAACAACAAACCGAAAGAAAACCACAGTATACATAAAAGCTGGGAACTCTTGGCACTGAGGAAAAGGATTCTGTTCTAGGAAAAAAGTGACCACAGACTTCATATTTGGCTTTGTGTTGGAAAAAGAGACTTTTTTTTCCTATATTAATATAATATGTTAAAATGGTGTGTTTGATGTGCGTTTCCTTCTCCAGTAAAGTTAATTCAAATAAAATAATCATATTGATGACCGAGGAGTAGAAAATTAGCGTTCCTCAGCTCCACCTAGATGAAGCGTCCCCTTCTCACGCCTGCAGTGCCGTGTCACAGCTGTCCCCGGGAGACCCGCACAACAGGAGGGGACGCAGAGGCTCCAGCAGGCCTGTAACAGACATCACACATCTCGGATCTTGTGCGATAAGGGAAAATGGAAGCAAAAAAGAAAATTGTCTTGGTCTAAACATAAATGACACCTCTGCACAGTGAGTGGAGTGTGAGCAGCTCTGCCAGACAGCAGCGCTTCACGTAGCTGCTGCCAGTTGCTTCCTAGAGGAGCCTCTCTCTTTCTGTCAGCTATAAGAAGGCAGTCTGGAGAGACCACCTTCCGCAGACTACAGCTATCCTCACTCAGCAGTCCTCCAAAGTGGCTGCTTTGTATGTTAAGATGTTTTCATTGTTGATTTTCACCATTAGAGCGATTGCTTGATATTATGGTTTTTATTAGTTAAAGCATGCTGAGGAACACGGACTACAGGAAAACAAAGTATTCATACGCTTTTTACACAAATGGTTTTATCAAATAATTGCCAAGAAAGAATTTATCTCAAAATACAGGAGTTTGGGTTTGTCTTTTGATTTGGGGTTTATTTTTTTTTTGTTTACATTTTAATTCTAGCCTCGTGACAATGTTGTTTTAATAGTAACTTGTTTTGGCAGGGGAATTGTTGGCATCCTGTAACCTCCAGAACAATAAAGAAGTTAGCGTGATGATGTCTGAGATCCGTAGCGCGCTCAAACCGGGGCCGTAAGACGTAGAAGACAGTTACCTCTGAAGGTAAGGTAACGCACAGTTAGACGCAGCTACCAAACACAAAACGAAGGGCAGTCGTTCCGCAGCGTGGAACAAGCCCAAGGGATGAAATTCTGGCCTGTGTTCCAATGCAAACATGAGCTGGGAAAGCTGGGATGGGGTCAGATATAAATTTTGGTGATAAACCTGTGAAACAGAGAGGCCTCCGTGGCGTGCCGTGGGCTGTAGGAAGGCAGCTTATGACTGGAAGCGTTCGCACCCAAGAGAATCAGACCTCTTGGTCTCTTCGGGTAGAGCAGTGTCAGAAATGAGTTTGAGTTCCGGTTTTTTCCCCTCTCCCTTGGGAATCTGTCTTCCATGGGAATACTGGGGACATGCAGAAATAATTTAATTAGGAACCTAAGATTGGGAGGGAGCTCCTGGCTAAAATCGTATTGATGCTAACGTGTCTTTGCAGCAAGTGCCTTTCCTGATACATTTGAGAACCACATTTTTTTCTCTCAGCTTCGTCACAGTGATGACTCATAATTGTTCTACTTAAAAGTATGCTGTGGTATTTCCTCTGTGCTGCCATTTGTTACTAATGAGCTCCCATATTACCGCAAAAAATATTATTAGTACTGAAATGAATGACTTTGATAATTTGTGTTTCTGAAAACTAATAAGAATATTTTCTTCAATCTCTTCTTTCATTAGTATCACTGTTAGAGGATCTACACAAAATGTAGTAGGATCAGACTTGAAAATTCAAGTAATTCAAGCCCTATTTTGTGCAAGAAGTTATTAAAACAATGTGGCATTTAAAAATGCCACAAAACCAGCTAAGCTTTTTGCTTCTAAAGGAAAAAAAATACCTTCTGCTTAATAAAAATGCATGTATGCACACACACTCGTAGGTAGCACACTCATTACATATCAGCTCAGCATGCTTATTAGCTATCAGCTCGTTACAGAGTATGTGTGAGGGTACGGACGTGACAACTGAGCGAGTTCAAAAGTAACCTGCTTGGGTTTTAAATGTAATTACACGTAAGTTACAATAATCTGAAAACATTAAGTTGAAAGCAATTCTCATTCTTCAAGCTTGCAGGGAAAAAAGTTGAGCTTTACAAAAATACCTTCATCTCTGTTTCAGCCTCTAGCAGAGAAGAAAAGGAAACTTACTGTTTAATTTCCAGGAAACTCAATCATTCGTTTGTTTATTAAGAGTCAGTATTCAGCCAGCTAATGTTGATATCCAGGCGATATCAAGCTACACGCTACTGAAGTCAAATATTTGAACTTTCTTTGTTTAATGTACTTTATTACTGAAGTATAGTTTTGTTTACTGACTTTTGCCGTTAATTTTCACATGTATATATATGTTCATCCTTCTCTGCTTTCATCCTTATGGACTTCCTAACAATAAATTTTACAATAGTTGAAGTTACTTGCATAAATTGAACAAAAACCCACTTTAAAATGTAAGACCACGTTCTCAAAAGGGTGCTAGGTCTTACGGCACAGTTTTGTTCTTTCACAGACATACCTTTGATCTCCTTTACAGCTCTCTAACTTTTATATGGCTTTCTGACTCAGATTTTTGTCACTGGAAAATAAACATACGCCAGTCATGAGAACAAAAGGGTGAAATACAAGAGAGTTGCCGTACGGCCCTTCCGTGTCAGAAGCTGTGTTTGCGGTGGTCTGTTAGCCAGAGCAGGGAGTAGGTGTACCTGTATTCCCCTTGTTGGCGGATGCAATATATAAAGTTCTGGACCTGAGCCACGGAGAACATTCTGCAAACCGGATCAGGCCACGGGAGGTACAGGTCGGTTAGGCGGCACAAAGTGGTAGGAAAGACCCCGATCCAACGGCGATTTTGTAAGAGGCTGTTGGGAAACGGGCAGAGCTTTGAAGGGCCTGTGCCTTCCTTCACCAGCCAGCGCGACCTCTGTCCTCCTCTGCCTTGTACCCAGGTCTGGTGCACTGAAGCAGAGTCCCACCGGTGTGTGGGAGGGGTCTGTTCTGTAGGCTGGCCCACCCAGCGTGTTCCATGTCCTCCATTCCTTTCCGTATGTAATCAAACGATGAGTTTTGAATGCTAAATATTGGGTGTAATCACACCCCTGTGTACATCCATCCAGTATTCCTGCTGAAGGTCACACGGCTCTGAAAGCTTAGCTTGTACCTCTTGAAATGCTTCAAGCTTTTGGTGTTAAAGATAAATGCATGTGTTTGGGGCTTGCTTTCTTTGAAGCACAGACTTCTTGAGATTAAAATGCTTTATCTTATGATATAATGAGGGGTATTTCCATCTCAATTGATGTATATCGCCAGGGGTAAGGTTGGTTGTTAGTGGAATCTCTTACATTAACATGTTACACAAATTAATAAGAGAGACTTTCCCTGAGAGAGCCTCTCTTTTTTTACAGAGACACCCAGAGTTACTCCTCATTCAAATCACAGATCTGAACAGACCAGTTGTAAGAATGAGGAGGGATGGGAGGAGGAAGAATATTAATGCATCTCTGCTCTGAATTTCTGAATAGCTGTAGGCTTAAATTTCTGCATAATTTCTACATTAAGGTTAAGCATTTTCACTACAAAGAAGATTCCAGGAACATCATACTATTGAAAAGCAAAAAATATTTCCTAGAACAAAGTGAGAAATCATGAAGAAGATAGTAATATGAAACGCCCACTGAGACAACTGTTTAAATTTGGAAATTTCTTGCTGTACGTCTTTTACTGCAAGTTTTTTGAAGGGCTTTAGTTGCAGCTTTTGCAAGTGCCCCAGATAGGTGTCGGTCCTTTCTCTAGTACACCTGAATTTCTAACGGTATAGAAGATGTACTTTCACTAGGAATCAAACGTCCGTTCTAGATGCAAATATTGTTTGCTGTGCAGAAGGTAAAGATGTATTTCAGAAAGAGGGACGCGTAGATGAGGGAGAACTGGAAAGCAAAACAAGTTGTCTTTACTCGCTGCGAGGTAGAAGCTGCATTGGCCTCTTTGTGAGGGCCGGCTGCGGAGGGGACGTGGAACGGGGAAGTCCCCGTGACATAGGCTTGTGCTTAAATGTGTCGTTAATACTCGTCTAATAGGAACGGACGTAGTGCTCTGGTCTGAAGGACTGAGAACGTACTTAAAGCGTTCGCTGAATCTGCCCCTAAATGTTGGAAATTACTCAGCGATTAGTAGTGTTGAGACCAATCGTACTCGTCGTTATTTATCTTTAATCTGTAAGTGTTGGCCACACTTAAAGTTGAAGCAATGGAATTACTCATGGGCAAATCACGATCATTCAGAAACAGCGAAGCATAATTAGGAAAAGTGACATAATTAAGAAAGTGAAAGCAAATACATGTATTAAAATTCAGTTTCCTTTTACAAGCAATTATATTTATCTGGCTTTGTTATTTAGAAGATAGTTTAGAATGTATGCAAAACCTGCTGTCTCTCAGATGTTTCCAATATGGCGTAATTAAAAAACCAAGGAACTTAAAAGAACAGACAAGGTACAATCACTCAGCTACAGAATTTTTGCTGATTTTCCCCAGCTCTTTGTCATAACTACTTGCAGCTCCACAAACACCAGTGACAAACCAGTAGATGTAATGGCAGCCGTGCCCAGAGCCAGTCAGTTCTCTTCTGGCTGGAGTAAGTGAAAAGCTTGCATGGACATGCAAAGACCAAGACCAGGTCCAGTTGTCTTGCGTGTTTCCGGTGATAGAAAGCAGCAAGAAGACTGACAGAGTCACTGGAAACAGCAGGAAGAGTTGTACGTTGTGAATTCCCAGATCAGATGCAGTTGTGCCCTGTACTGGTGGCCCGTCAGCTCAGGAGTCACTGTCACGTATGAATACATTGCACCATGCTCTGGGAAATAACGG
The DNA here is from genome assembly GCA_011801015.1 of Ardeotis arabs. Taxonomy (NCBI): domain Eukaryota; kingdom Metazoa; phylum Chordata; class Aves; order Otidiformes; family Otididae; genus Ardeotis; species Ardeotis arabs. Next base: position 22,263 of record JAAGAY010146549.1, read on the forward strand.
CTGTGGAGAAATACACAGCGATGCTGCGTCCTGCAAGGGCAGGGCTGAAACTTTGGTTTTGTCCTGAGACACTTGAAGCTACACAGGGAAATGAAGTCTCTCTCATTCCGTGAAAAAGCCAGGGAAGGCAGGATGGGAGAATCTCCTTTCTCTTGCTGTGGAGTGACCTCGTCTGGCAGGACCCTGGAACGGTGGTGGGCTGCAGGGCCCAGGGACCCTGCCGCGGGGGCTGGAGCCGTCAGCGCTCGGGCTGCTGCCTCGGATCCTCCTCCCCTCTCCTGCAGCGGGTTTGCTGTTCTTGCCCGTACATATTTTTCTGTTAAAGGGTGCGTGCACCGTGCCACCCAGGGCACAGGGAAACCAGGCTGTCGGGCCACTTGCGCAGATGCTCTTGCAATACCAGGATCTCCTGATGGATGTTCTTTAACCACCTGTTACCGATTCTGCTTGTAAACTTGATGGGGCCAAGCACCAGACAGGATCTGGCCCCTGGTTTGGGAAGCATGAGCACTAGAGGGCACCGTCTACACGACAGTCCCACCAGCAGCGAGCTTTGGCTTTGGTAGGGGAGAGGATGGCAGGTTTGTTACCTTTGAGCTGTCTTCTCACTGTGAAGGAGTCAAAGTGTCTCTTCAAAGTGGCATATTTTGCAGGGTTCTGGACTCATTAGCTGCATTCATTTCATTAAACTCGGTATTGTAAGGATGAAAAGGCAGCCAAATTAAGTAGCATGTGCTTCTGTCTGTAATGATGCTTGAAGAACTCGTGGTGATGTAAAAAATTATTTGGTTTCACGTAGTAAAATATACAGAGTGTCCACAATGCTTCATCTGTAACCACTGTCTTTGCAGCTTTCAGGAGTTACAAATAACAGGCGATTATTTTCCCCTTCATTAGGCAACTGTGACAGAAGGCTGCGTTCTAAAAATATTTATTGCTTCCTGATTCACTTCAGGAGCATTTGTTCGGGATGAGAAGTTACAGACTGACTTCTTAGCATGTTATGATTTTCAGAGTGCACAAGCCAGATGTGAGAGATTCTGAAAACTCTGAGGTGGGGAGAGGTGACTTTCAGCGGGATTCTGACAGCTGAGCTCATCAAACCGGGGAGTTTTTAATTCTGAAGAATATCATGTGTCTTCATCTATAGCGTCAGATGCGATGAAAGTGGATAATGGGAAGTGCAGAACAGAACAGCTGTAATGATGGTTCGACTTTTTTTCAGCTGGCAGACAAATGGCACTTGGTCCGGTGTCCTCTGCTCTTGCCAGCTGAGAGGTTAGCTACCAGCAAGCACTACTTTAGGGAACAAGCGGGGCAGTGTGCACTGCCTGAAAGGCCTTATTCATCTGGCAGCCTGGAGGAGCTTGTACTACATTGTCTGGTATGCAGTAGCTTTGTGAAATTAGTACTCCAAATTTCTCACAAGGAGAAAAAAAAAAAAAAAGTAAGTTTGCCTTCTCTTCTACATTCACTCTTCTAAATGAACTGCCCAAAAGATTTAGTTGCTGCTCTGTCATGTCTAGGACTGACACACTGCTGAGGTTGCTGGCGCAATATTTTGGGGAGTATGTTCTTGATAGTCTAGTAAAAATACAATGCTACATCAAAATTTGCCTCTTAGGCAATGAAAATTCAGCCTACCTGAAAGGGAGAAGGAAGAATCTACTGAAAGCAATATTGCTTTCTCTGTTCTCTCATAAAAGATTTAAGATGGCCATGTTATATATCATTTAACCTCTACTTCATAGCCTAAGGGAAAAAAAAAACCGGCTCTACTAAATACTGTCATTATTGCACTGCTTTTTAATTTAACTTGCCCTTGAAAGGACACAAGCTTTTGGCACCACACAGGTCATTACTGATGTGCTAGGGGTTTGAGGATGCTTTATTTGTAGCGCAGTGCTTCTGCGTTAAAGGGAACCCCATAAAATTCCCAGGTACCCTGATGATAAAAACCCCCTCCTGGTTTAGCACGAGGCTGACCCTGTGGGGTTGTCCTGCCTGTAAACGCATACAGCACTCTGCTCACTGCAGCGACAGTGAATGCAGCAAAATCTACTGCTTTTCCCACAGTTCTCTTTCAAGTTCTTAGTAAATCTTCTACAAACAGAATTTTCTTTTGCCAGTCCGAAAACTTCATAGCAGTACTGTTCTTTCCAAGACACCCACTTGTTTTCATTTCCTTTGCCCCCAGCCCCACTTTGTTTCCTGGCCTGACGTACCCACAGAACAATAGACCTGGTCTTGTGGGAATTGGTCTGGTACCTGAGATTCTTGAGTTTGGGGGTTTGTTTTCATTTTTCTTTTCCAAGCCAAAATATTCTGGCCTTATCGCAGTTTGTTTAAAGTTTGTTTATCGTGATATATCTTACCATCATCCGTGAAGGACCATGGTCCTTACCGTGTTTTCTGGCCAACACTCTCCTTATCCTATTACATTTGCTAAATATAGAGGATGATTTCCTAAATATACAAGTAATAGTAGTAATTAATTACATCCTTTGGGCCAGAGTAACCTCTGTAGGTTGCAGTGGCGGATCTGGTCCTATAGCTAACTGCTTTATGTTTCTCTAATTACATAAAGCAGCTGTACTCTCCACAGGTTCAGTCACTGGTGTATTTCTGCCTGCTATGGACTCTCCCCAGGAGATGTGCAGCCACTTTCCTATCATCTTCTTTCTAAGCTTTCTGGTGCACAGCTAATTATTGGGAAAATGGAGCTGTGGCTGGAGTAACATTGTACCACAGTAATTGTAGCAATTCCTAATCTGCCATTGCTCTCAATTAGACGGGAGCCAGTCCCCACGGCACAACACAGCTGCAGCTCAGAATCTGGGCCGTAATGCACGTGCTAAAATAAGATAATCAAATCTTACGCTTAGGGACTGCTGCTTTCTGGGAGGTGTTTCTCCTCTCCCACGTCTGTGAACAGCACCACAAAAAACGAATGCATCTAGTGAGCTGTGTGTTACGTTGGAGCGTTAAGCAATAGCTGGTTCTGGAAGCAGGATGCTAGGCTAGATGCTGAACCATAACCATAACAATAATGAGAATTTTCCTCTCAGCGAAAGTGATAAGGTTAATTATTTGCTTATGTTGAGGAGTGCCACATGCTGAGTTATCAATCTGTCTTTCGAGGTAGCTGGGGTTTTGAGTGTCAACACTATTTCCTGTCGTACCTGGGAGTTTCTTGGCAGCTTCTTATTCTCCTCCCAATCAGGACTTACGACGCTTATTTCATAAACTCTAATGAAATCCCAGTTTGGGGTCGTATTGCCGCAGGCCATAGCTAGTTTGTTCTCTTCTCCTGTATTGTCATTGAATTTACTTGTTTCTCACACAGTCCTGACCCTAAGACAGTGGCATTTGTAGAAGTACAAGAATAACAAAGTGGTTGTGGAACAAAGGAGCACGCAAACAGAATCTCACAGAGTCAAAAAGGGTTTGGTTCAGTGGATGTGATGAACTTCTTGTAGAATCCTGTACAACTTCTCCATTTCTCAAACTGTCTGTCACCCCTCTCCCCTTCCCTCACAGCTTTCGTGTTTGCTGGGGATGCAAAACCAGCAATGGCCGGAATTGTAGTCAGCAGCTGCAACACTCGTGTTAGCGTAAACTGGAGGTTCACAAATATACCGATGCCTTCAAGTTCAGGTCTGTATTTAGCACAAGTCCAACAGTGCCAGCAGTTCTCTCAGCAGCCTCTGTCTGTAAGTGAACACATTTTCATTTGCTGTATCTCTAAGAGCAGCAAACGTATTCTGGAGATATTCAATCACTTGGCGTGGCCTGTACATCCCCAGCCCCGCGTCTGTTGCGAACAGGAAGAAACATTTTTCAGGAGGTGTCCTTGAATCTGGCTCTTCCTTTGTCCACCAGCGTCCAGATTTAATTAATTTTCCAGGCATGTCGCAAAGTCCATCTGTTTTCTGTGGGCTTTTGGGAAAGTGGCATGTCAAAATAAGCGTTGCCAGCTTTCACAATTGCGTTATGAGTATTGTACTAGTACATCTTAAAATACATCGCAGCACCTGGAATCATGTGAATGTAGGATAGTTTTCACTGTCATTTAAGAAACACATCCAGCAAACCCCTTTAAGCCTTAAAAGAAAGCATGATTCTAGGGCATTCTTAAATGCACAAGAGGCAAAAAACATTCTGACAAAATCATAAAGACTTTTTTGTTGGAAGCCGACTCATTATTTTTGAACTTTTAGGACTGACTATACTGCTGGAAACTTGGAATCCTGATGTTTTAGTATGTTTGGGTTAACTTTCTATGGAATAGCTTTGATAATTAAAGTTGTTAAATAGCTGTAATAGGTATTTTTAATTACAAAAGGCCTTGGAAGTGCATGATAGCA
>JAAGAY010146550.1:0-23492 GCA_011801015.1 Ardeotis arabs
CCTACAAGAAAGATGGGGAGAGACTGTTCAGTAGGGCCTGCTGTGATAGGACAAGGGGTAATGGTTTTAAAATAGAGGGGGGTAGATTTAGATTGGACATTAGGAAAAAATTTTTCACCATGAGAGTTGTAGATCACTGGAACAGGTTGCCCAGAGAGGTGGTGGATGCCCCATCCCTGGAAACATTCAAGGCCAGGCTGGATGGGGCTCTGAGCGACCTGTTCTAGTGGGGGATGTCCCTGCTCCTTGCAGGGGGGTTGGACTAGATGACCTTTGAAGGTCCCTTCCAACCCTAACCATTCTATGATTCTATGAAATAGGAAGTTCACACTTCCGTTTATGGAATTATTAGACTACTTGGTTTTTCGAATGGAATTAGAGCTATTTCATTATCTGTTAGAATAATATTAGAAGACTTAATTATAAAATGGAAGTAGTACTTGAAAGGCATAGCTGGTCAAACTTCTACAGAAGCTAGGGTTTTGTAGAAAGACAGCACCTGTTTATTTGACCATAGGTTTGGATTAAGAATGATGTGGTTCAAAAGTATCTCAAAAATTAGTTGGTTTAGAAAAAAAGGGTTTTGTTGGCATCAGGCACTTAAAAATAGGCTGACCTTTAAGTGGAGTGCAAAGCAGCCATGTTCCAGTTGGCCTAACACACCTGGAATCACTGGCCTCCTAACACTCAAATGTAATATTTTAAGAGTCAGAGGTGAGTTGTAGAAGTTAATAAAAGTGTCTTTCCAAGTGATCTTTATAGCGGTTGAAGGGAAGGAGAGAAAAGGAGGCCATGTTAAGAGCTTGCCTGTTCACTGAGGCAGAGGTTGGTTGACAGCTTTCGTTTAGACATGTTTTTAGATGCTGAAGTTTCCATAACGTGCAGTAGTCTTCTGTTAAAGTATTTTGAAAAAGTTCAGTTAATACTGTTAAGTTCTATCTTAGAATGATATTAGGAAGGAAAATGTATTTGTTGTTTTTTAGCAGAGTGTGTATTCTTTGAGATATTTATGAGAATCCAAAAATATTGAGAAACACAGAAGAAGGAGGTGAGTGTAAGAGAGGGATATCTGTTGCCTTGGAACCAGGAGCTGTAGCAGCTTTGTGTTAGAGACTGTAAACTCTTATCTAGAATATATTATATGAGATTTGGATGCTTGTGCTACTGGCTAATAGATGAGTAACTCGGAAGACATTTCATATTTCACCCTCTGGTGTTCCCCTCTGTGCACGCTGTGGTACAAGCGTTAATCTGTAGCTAGAAGAAACAGTTTTCTTGCATGAAACAGCTGAATCCTGCTGGTGACAAGTTGGAGAGTCAGTGAGATTCCCATTTTTGAATCTTTGCATTTATCCTTAAAAATATCTGAGGTGGGAAGGAATGGACTTACAGATCCATCCCACTTCTGCAGCTCTCTGTGGGATCCTGCCATATTCCTTGTGCAGGCTGGGTGCTCCTCTATGAATGATCCAGGACAGTGCAACCATGAGCTTGCTGTCTGCAAAATTGCCTCATTTTAAGGAAAAGCTTGGTAAGGGTAAAGAGGGTCAAATTGCCCGAGGTGAAAAGATAGTCTGATGATGAAGGAAAAAGCATTCTGGTTTGGGGAACTGAGTTTTCTTTCTGCTGCTGTCACAAGGTTCTTCTCTAACACTGAGACACCTACTTTGCAGAAACTCGCAAAATATTTTGCTAAATGCTTAATATATGGTGCTTGGGGCTACATCTGCAGAAGTACAGACTAATCGCATCTGTGTCTAGGTTCAGTAGATCTGCTCTGAAAATACTTGGTGAAAGTGTGAATCTTCATCCATACACACAGTGGATACTACCGGTGGTGGTACCAGGAGCGAATCTCACAGGGATTCTCACAGACTTGAAAAAGACCTCACAATCCTTCCTCTGATGATAAGTGCAGAAATACTTACAGAGAAGTTGATACATTTGTGGCCTGTATGGAGTGCAGAAAGTAAGGTTGTGCCATGCACTGAAGAGTATTAAAAAGAATTCCTGAATGAGAGGGGGGTTCTTACTGAGAAAAACGCAAACCTGCAATTTAAGGTCATATCATAACATGCAAAGCAACATTGCATCTTGCATTTCCTAACTTGACTTTGAAACCTTAATTTTCATTAACGTAGGGGTTTTGGATATAAATTCTATCCAGATTCCACAAATTACTGTGGTCTTTTTGTAGTTTGAGTTCACAATGTGTTTGGCACATCTAAATTATGCATGTCAAATTAAGAGAGTCTGAGTTGATATTGCTAATCCTCCAGTTTGATGACAGTTTTAATTTGAATTAATTTTCATCACTTTTAAGTGAACCTGCACTTCACTTGAGTTTTTTTTTTTTATTAAATATATAATGAAATATAAGAATATATTTTGATTGCTGAATATCATGTTTGTTATGGCAGACTGATTTCTTTAAATTTTTAATCAGTCCACCCAGAAACAATGGATTTTTTGCAGCTCTGTAACAAGAAACATATGCTTGTTTTGCATCCAACTTCCAACTGAAGGAGAGCTACAGCAGATATAAATCTCATCAGAACTTTGATGAAACATCATGCTTGTCATTATAATGGAACTGTTTTAGAATTAATATCGTAAACACATTTCTACTTGAAGCATTTTCTCTCTAGATAGCAAAGGTCAAAGATTATCTTAAGGATTTCCCCACAGTGCTGTTGCACCCTTGCGGTCAGTTTTCCTGGACTGAAACTTTGGCTGGGGTTAGGGGCCGCCCTTGCAGTGCAGAACAGGCAGAGGCAATCTGAGCCACTGCTGCTCTGGGGTGAGACCAGGGCTGGAACTCTGTGTCCCACCTGTTATGCAGCTGACCTGAATGGCTTGAGTGGCTTCACTTCTCTTAGCCTCTTTTAGTGGCTCTAAGGCCTATGGGGCTAAGGTCTTGAAAAATCTGTAGGCAAATATCTCCATTGTAAACAATTTGGGTTAGCATCTAAGTACCTTTGAAGAACCAGACCTGATCCCAAAACTCAGTTTCCCCAAACTCCTCTGCAGGCCGTGTGGAGCTGTAAGCTTTCTTTGGTGCAATTTTGTAAATCCTTCAGTGTCAAATAGTTCTTGGCTTGCTCAGGACTCAGTGCTGGGGCTAGGTGACAGGCTGGTCTGACACCCTGGGCTGCCAGAAATCAAATACGCTTCTACTTCCCTGTCAAGATGGGTGTTCCCATGGTGTGTTTTGAGAAGGAGCGCTCAATGCTTTCTGCTCGTTGGTGATTTAATCACAGGCTCAATTCCTTTTTCTTCATGAAAAGGTGTGGGTTCACAGTTCCCTTCTCTGTGAATGCTTTTGTTCTCTAATTAACATGTTTTCTGGAGCGCAAGTGGGGCCATTGGCCCTTTTGGCTGACTCTGTTCTGCTTTGAAAGGTGTAATTAACTGCACTGGGGAGAGATTCTGACTTAAGTAGGTTGGTTAGAGCTGTTTCCTAAGCTGCTTCAAAATAAGGGCAATGCTTGACTCCACCTGCCTAGAGGCACTTGCCTGCTTGGGCAATTACTGCCTACCAGCTGACTGTCTTCAGTCATGGCTTCTTCCCTGCTCAGCTCTCTCCTGCGGTACCCAAGCCCTGAGCCAGCCCCAGCACCCGGACCGAGGAGCTAAGCCAAGGGCTGGAGCAAGGAACACGGGGCGAGTGAGGAATTGGGATAGACCCAAGGTTAGGAAGCCATGTGCAGGGATTTGGAAGAAGTGTGGGGAAAAGAAGCTGACCTCCATCCCCCTTGCCTGCTTTAGGCGTGTGTGGTGAGGATGGGACGAGGCTGGGACATTTATGTGCAGACCAAAGATGGCCACTGGGAAGGGGGAGAAAGAAAAACGTGGTTAAACACATTTTGGGAAATGGGACCACTAAGTAGGATGAGAAGGAAAGAGAGGTATGTGGTGGTTTGGCAAAGGCCAGGGTGCTTTGCAGGCCACTGCAGAAGGTGATGCCTGTATGTCCTAACTTTGGGAACCTCAAGTTCACGACACTCACTGAGGCTTAAGTTATCCCTAAAAACTGTTTAAGTATCATCCATTGAAGCGGATCATGAGGGGAGCCCAAGCTGTTGTGCCTGGACATGACCTAAGTGTCCATCTCCTCTGACCCATCTGTTTCTTTCCATGAAAACCAGAATGGTTACAAGAGGATGCCCCAACAGCTACAGGGCAGAGCAGGTCAACGTTGGGGTGCTCACACCTCTGCAGCAAAAGAGGAGCACTGGATCTTTCTCTTCCAAAGCCCAAGCAAGTGTTGAAATGGTTGTTGCTGTTTTATGAGAGTGTGCTGCTTCAGTTCCTGCACTGGGAAGGGATCTGGGGCTTGAAACCTGATCAGAAAGAGGCACCTCAGCACAGCTGGGCTGAGCTCTCCTCAGCCGTTCCTGAAGTGGTTCCCCACTGGCCTGTGCAGATCTGGTTCTTTGTGTCTAAATCTTCTGGATTGCGCGGGGAGGCTGGATAGTGAGACATGGAGTTAAAGGCCGCTGCACTCAGTATTACAACACCTAAGCCCTTTTATGAAGCCTCATACTCCCACTGCGGCCCAGCAGATTGAAATGATTGTTTATAAGCAGCAAAGTTCAGAGTCCAAAGCTCAGATCTCTTCAAGGCACTTCAGAGAGTTTTTTTGTCTGCAAGTTGTGCTCCCTGGTGGAGTATTAGCTTAAAAAGATACTATTATGGACTAGTCATAAAAGCAGCTAGATATGTTTGGTTTACTTCAATTAACTAAAAATTCTCCAAATCCTAAATGTGTCTCAGCTGCAGACTCTCACCCTGAAGAAGACGGAAGAAAACTCTGTTAATTTTCCCTCCCTGTATAAGCTGGCCTCCAGTGATGCTCGGCGCACAGCCTGCCTGCTGGAGCTCACAGGACTGTCACGGCAGCGTGGAGGTGGCTCTGATAAAAAGCAAAATGTATTTGGTTGCCAGGTGGGGTTTGGCTCGGCTCGGCTATGCTCTGCACGTTGCAAAAGCCGAGGTACCAGAGGACGGGTGAGATCAGCATTTCGGAGCTTTATGGAGGCAGCCATCCCTGCCTACGAGCGCTGAGGCTGTAGCAGGGCAAAGTCAGGACCAGAATCTGCACTGGCAGCAGCCAGAGATGCTTTATTTTTCTGTAAAAAAAAAAAAAAAACAAAACCCAAAACCCCAAACTCAGAATAAAGGGAATTCCATGGAAAAAATAACAAAGCATATTTCCTTTCAGAAGTACAGCTGTCTTATGGGGAGGCTGCTATTCCCATTATAAGACTCATGATGTAATTATGACAGATTAGACCTTTAGATCTATAATTTAATGTTTGCACATGGTAGTCCAGGTTCACCTGGCTTACCCTAAAAAGCACCATTACTCACCCGAACTGTTGCTCAGGTCTTGAAGACAACTTCTGCTGGGAGCAGCATCTTCTGCTGGACAACTCGTAGCTTTGCAGCCATTCCCCAGAGATGGTTCCTGGTGCGGAGCTTCAGGTGCAGAGCACCTGGCTTTGCACAGCCTTGTTCTTACCTGATCGCAGGCTTTTGCTGTTTCTCATGAGAAGGAGGGGTGCAGCCACCTCCACCCCTGGAGGTTTGTGGGATCTCTTTCACAAATTTTTACTTAGCTTGTCATATGTATATGTAACCCAGTGGTGCGGCTGAACACTTCCAAAACAGCCATTAAAGCCTTGATACTTTATAGTGGTTCAACAAGCTCCTTCAAAAAGAATATGAGGAGGTATGCTTTGAAAGGGGACTTCTTCTCCAGCTGCTTCCACCCAGCACTTTAAAAACACATAAGACACAATAAAGCACGTGTTGACATAAGTGAGCTTCAAAAAACTCTTTGGACTATTTTGAAGGAGTACAAACACACGTAGGGAGAGTTATCATCCTTCACCCAGCAAAACAATTACATCAGTGCAGCTTGGACTGGGATCTATCTTAAGATCTCCCAGATGTTGCAAACGGCCCAGTTGCCGATCGGTTGCTCTGGGTAATTATAAACTGTCAAATGGAGGAGGGGAGGGTGGTTCTCAAAGAAAAAAAAAACATAAAAACCTTTGGGGGAATTGAAGAGAAGATCCACTGTTTGCAGCTGGCACCCAGAGCCACAGCAGCCTCTGCTTATGCTTGGCTTTGCCAGGCCAGTGTCATGGACGTGTCTCAGAGCCTTCCTTATGCCTGAGCTCTGGCATGCTGTGGGGAGCGGAGAGGCTCCCCAGCAAGGAGCTTGATCCTAGGGCTGCTCAGAAATTAAGCTGGCAGCATCTCCCAGCCGGGGGTGAGGGACCTGCAGCCCACCTCACTAGCAGAAGCCCATCTGGTCCTGAGGCAGGAGATGCCAGCCTTGAAGCTCAAACGGGAAAGGAGGGACCTGGGGAAAAGCTGCAGCCTTGCTGGCCCTGGAAGGAAACAACGTACCTGGCCCCAGGTTGGTTCCCTGCTTGGACCTGGGCTGTGCAGCTGGAGGAGGGAGCCTCAGATGAGATGTCGGTGCTGTGCTGCAGCGCAACAAGGGTTCAAGACTTTGAGGGCTGCAAGATGACAGGGAGCAGGTCCCTGATGCTGTAACTGGCTGGCTCAAACACTTACCAGTGTCCTTCCCCAGCTCAAAGGTGCGTTTTTGTGCAGTTTCTGTGAAGCATTTGCTGTTTGTAGCACAGAGGAGCTGCAGGCACAGGGAGGTGAGCTTGCGTCAGGAAGAAGCCCCAACTCCTCTCCTCCCCGAGGGGGCGTGCTACCCCCTTGCACCCATGAGCAGGGCACTGGCCTCGTGGGGTGCACTCAGGCCACCAGTGACCCCCTGCTCAACTCTCTGAAGGACGCTAGAAGGCACCAGCACCCTCAAGAGCCTTTGGTACTCAGCAGCCCAAGTGTTGGGAGATGCTTCAGCCTCAAGAAAGAGAGGGGATTTTGGAAAGCCCCCGTGCTGGTGTTTCTGTGGGGTAACATGGGTTGGTGAGCTACGTCTCTGAGGTCCCTTTCGACAGCCCCAGCTCGCAGTCCCACTGGGTCCAGCCACACCATCCCTCTGGGCCATTTTTCGCCCCTCCCCAGGTGGGCCATTTTTCGCCCCTGCCCAGCTCAGGGCACATGGCAGAGCTACCAGCTTGCATTCACCAGCTCACAGCAGTATGTCAGGCTGTGAACAGTGGCGGTCAAAAACTGGAAGTGATGCCATGCCGCTGCAGTGACATGGCCTCTGGAAGACGGCGAGAAGGATGGGTGAGCAGCAACCCCTCCATGTGCCCTGCGCAAGGTGGTGAGCAACAGCCCCAGCAGCCAACACTCCTGGGTGCAGCAGCAGAGGGAACGTAGGCACCCGGCCCATAGCTCTGGCTTCTGTTACTGGCACATCGCTGCTTGGCCAGCACCAGCCCAGCAGGTTTGCTGAGTGGCAGCAGAGCTGGGAGTGCAGTGGGAAGGCACACCCACCTGTCACCCTTGCAGGAGCTCCTCAGTGCCGGAGATGGATGCAGCTTCATCAGCACACAAGGGTGACGAGCTCAGCAGCAGGTCGGCTACACAAAAATGAATTCCCGGCAATGCCAGTCCCCCATGTTGAGAGGTGGTTTCATCATGGACATGATGGCAGCAGCAGGGAGAAACATGTCGCCCATCTCTAGCATGGCCCAGCAAGGCCAGCTCACCCTGACGCAAGGTGGGGCTGTGCTGTAGCAGTACAAACACCATCGGAGTGTCCTGGCATTGTCTTCTTCTCCTTTTTAATTTCATTTTTCAGGATGACAACACTTTAGAGGTTTATGACCAACAGGAGAATTTACTACTAAGTCATATACTGATGTAATGAAATCTAATATATGCTGTGTAATGAGTTATGAGATGTTATTTAGTTTCAGGGTTTTATTACTTCAATCAGTTATGACCATATTTCCTTTTATATGATTGCTCACTCTTTAAACATACCAGATGACTGTATAAAGAACACCTAATAAAGTCTGGAGATGTTAAAATATAAATGTTTTAATTTTTGCCATAAATTTGTTTTCTTTCTACCAGCGGTGGCTTTTGCGCTGGAAGCAGTGCAGTCCTTGTTAGCGGCGCGGACCTTGGTACTGCTGTCTTGGATCCTTTGTGGGAAGGAGCTGAGCGACCCTGCTGCATTACAAAGCATAGTTAGTCACCAGCGCTCACCCTTGGTGATTATACACAGAAACGCAAAGGTTTTTAGAGTGAAACGAAAGACAGAAAACATTGATCTGTGATATAAATCATTGTCTTAGTTACCCTCCTACATTTGTAACTGCGATGTCCTCATCCTGATTTCTACCAGTCTTCAAGAGAGGATAATCAGGCTTATGGTCTTCAGCATCAAAATCAAATATATGAGTGTTCTGCCCATGCGCCTTTTGGCCGTCCTCCTAATTTTTCCACATTTATGCATTGTATTTTAAAGTCATTTGGGATCACGTCATAGCAGTGGAATTACATAGCTGTGAAATAAGATCAGAATCAAGTCTTTAATAAATCAATGTTTAAGTGAGTGAAGGACTTCAACTGCTGAGCAATTTCAGGAACCAAAAGTGGTATAGAGTCCCGGCCATGATATGTTCATAGTGAGTGTTGAATTCTCAAAAATTATTGTGGAACACATTTTATGATGGTTAACAACTCAGCAGTAAGAGCTTATGTCTTAAGGCATGCAGAGGTCTCCAGCACTGCTGGCTGGGGTCCTGCATGGGTGTCACCTGCCTGGAGCTGACATATACCAATAATATGTCTAAAATGACAGCTTTCTGGTTTACCATTGTGGAGCTACTGCAATGGGGTGGTGGAGCAGGGAAACAAACTGTTGTTACAGGGGTTCAAAAGCAGCTGTCAACAAACTGTTCCGTATGAGACCTTGAAAACTCTCTTTGCAGCAGAGTATGTGGTTCTGCTCTGCTTGTGTGAGGCGCGGGGCTCTGGTGCCTGGGCTCACTCCGGGTGCTCTGCAGCGCAAGGGAAACAGGCCTGGCAGAAGTCCCCTCCCCATCCCCATCCTGGCCTCCAGGCCCTGTCATTGATCAGCCTGTGTCCTGTTTTAGCTGTGGTGGGTATCGCTGCCATCTTTAAACCCCTCCTTCTGGTGCTGCAAGGCAGGGTGTCATCTCAGGACAGTCCCTCTGGACAGCTGTTTATCAATTCAATTTTTTTTTTTCAATTGTACGTACATCAAGATGCTGTACTTCTAGTATTTATTCTATTACTAATAGAGATACTAACAGATGGGAAAAACTTCTGAATTACCCAACTTGCTTCTCCATTCTATTAATATCTCTATCACTAATTGGATAAATTTTAGGAGAAGAATTACAGCAACTAATGAAATAAAGACTTTACTAGTCACAAATCCAGGATAATAATTCAGCCAAAGAGAATCATACATCAAATAAATGGCCACGCATACTAAAATATGTCTTTGTACAGTAACAAGGCACAATTTAATCCCATTAAGAAAATGTTGGCAGCAGCTCAGTGTTTGGGAACATGCCACTGAACTGTCCTGCTGTAACCTTGGATGTCGGAAAAGTTGAGACAAAGCAGCGTACTCGGTTTGACATGCCTTTGCCCTTTAGATCCTTAATGATGCAATGAATTACCAAAACATTTAACATTGTTTAGCTGCAGAAACTCTTATATGCAGAAGCTAAGTGATAACATGCTTGCTGAATGTGCCCTATCTGCTGCTTCATATGCAAAGTTTATTTGCATCTCCATAAAGCACAGATTTCTGAGCTGTCTCAAAAGAGCAAGTCTACATATTATTTTAATTTGCAAGAAATAAAATCTTTGTTCCACATATCTTACTTAAAGGATAAAAAGACAGGTATGTTAGTTTCTCACTAACCAAAATTTTTAAAAAACATTGGTTTTTTTTTCTCAGGTTTTATTTTTCACCTGGGTTATTCTGTTTTTTCTTTGTCCCCAGTATTTTCAGTAGGATGTGGAGTACTTTTGTTTTCTCCAAGTACTTTGCATGTGGCACTCAGCTGCCAAAACAATTGACTTCTCTTATTTCTTATTAAGAAGGATTCAGTATGTACTGTAGAAAAGATAGTATGGCCAGATGCATTTCTCATGGCCGCATATTATATTCTTGGAGTTTTACCTACAGCTCTTGGAAAAAATACCGTGTTGATAGTTCAAAACATTAGATTTTCAAGATGAAACCACAGCTCATTCAGTATAACCCAAGACCAGCGGCAAGCTGTGGGGTCAGCACGATGAGGGGTTCTCTGCAGCTCAGCGGGGCGTTGGTGCTGCTCCTCCCTGCGCACAAGGCATTCTTACAGTTGGATGGTATGGCACTTCCCTGCTTTCTGCAAGCACAGAAGGAGAAATGGTCCTTTGATTGTTACTAAAATGTGCAAACATTAAGAGTCAAGGATATCAATATTCAGCATTGTTCACTGATTCTCTATGAAGGTCTTGCCCTTAAAATATCAGCCGTGTGGTTTTCCTCCGCTGTTACTTGAAGTATCATGTTGTTGTGCTGAATTAATTACTTGACAGAGCTTTGTGTCTCTTTGTACTGTAACAGCTCCTAGAAAAATTCAACCTGACAGTTCCTGTAGTAAGGCATGAGGAAATATATTTGAATAGTGCATGTGTTTTATAGTGTGAGGTCAGAAAGTACACATACATCACAGGCTACAATAGGGAATAAGAGGGTAACTATAGATATGTACGCAACACACAAACATGAGTGATTATTTTTTTAGCTCTTGATCCATCCTCTGGCATTCGCTGCCAAACCAAAAGAAAAGAAAGTGCTGTCCCCCTTCTGTGTGATTGCAGAGGTTTAGAAACCACAGAAAGTAAGCAGCGTGGCCCATTGCAATGGGATGGCCCCATTTTTCTTGCATGAGTCACGGTGCTAAGGAACTGTGTGGAAGCTTGAAGGGGCTGCACTCTGGTGCCAGCAACCCCACTGTCACAGCTGAGATGGGGTGACCGTGCTGCTTCCAGAGAGTTTCCTTTGAGGAGCAGAGGAGCAGGACGGCTCAGTGGGTCAATGTACCCTAGGTGGGCTCAGCACCGATGCTGACTCCTGAGCAGCTCTCTGCTGCCGACAACCTTGTGTCGATGTTTTAAGGGCAGCTTGCTGACAGCGGAAGCAATATGACAAAAATTAGGTAGGCAAGAGGGATTAAAACATGCACAATTGTGCAGAATTTGTTAGGCTCAATTACATGAGTCAGGAACTAGTGAAGTGTTTAAAGACCAGGAAATAATTCCAATTTGTCATATCAGGAGTCTCCTTCCCAGAAACAGGCTGTGGAGGCAGAGGCAAGTCCACCATATGGAGAGCAGATGTCTCAAGGGAGCTGAAAAGAAGATACTTTGCTAGACCTAAAATATTCAGTACGAAGAGGTGATAACAAGTGCTTCTAAAGAAGAAGCAATTATTTATCATTGAGAAGACAATTTTTACCGTTTCCTAGAACACAAACCTGTATGCTGGAATAACCCCAGGCTGTCACAGTGAAGAGGCACTGATTCACAGCTCAGGGCAGAAGCTGTAATAGTAAGCAGATTGCACGTCTTGTTTAACCATCTGCTTTTTAAAGCACATTTTATCACAGGCTGTATCACACGGAAAAAGGTAGGGAAACAGGAAGACAATGAATTACCAGTGTACAATTGGTTTGGTGTACAAAGCAGTGCGGTTGCCTTTGCCATTGGCAGCTTTGACGTTTTACTTTTTAGCACTTTAATTAGGAACAATGTTGTGGAGACTGACTCAATTTATAACCTCAGTACTGTGGCGTTAGATGGTTCCTGCAAGAGCCACCTCCGAGTACCAGACTTGCTTAAAAATCAGGAATGAGGCTTGAGAGAACTTCATCACTTCAGGTTCCTTAGGAGACGTGTTAAGGAAGGATCCCATTGAGCGAGGAAGCTCAAGGCCAGCTTGAATTTAAGTGCAGCTCTGCAATGTCTTCTCTATAAGCAAAGACACACAGCTGTGGCTAATGCCTGTGTAAAGTACCAGCCACCAGGTGCTCATGTTACTCATGTCCCAGGTAGATGTTTGGGTTTTCCTTCAGGCAGAGCTGCTCTGCTTCCTGAGCAGCAGACCAAGAGCTATCGGCACAGCTCCCTCAGCTCCTGCAAAACTCCAGGAAAGGTAAAGCAATCCCAGGAAGGCAGGGCCATGTGTCTTACTCCCTGCTGCTGAGGTGAGACAAGCTGTGGCAGACTGTCTCTGACAGATGTTCATCTAATCTGTTCTTAAAAACCTCTAACGACTGTGCTCACACAGGTAGCCTGCTCCTGAACTTATCTTTGATTATAGTTGAGAAGTTTGTCCTAATATCTCATCTAAATCTCCCTTGCTTCCAGTTAAAGCTATTACTTGTCTCACTCTCAGTGGACATCAAGGCAACAGATTTTCAAAGTAATCTTTGAAAGCTGTTATCCTGCTCCCTCCAGTCCCATCCATCTTCTCTTCACTAGACTAAACTCCAAGTTCCTTCAGCCTTTCCTCACAGGTCAGGTTTTACAAACCTCTTAACACCCTTGTTGGTCTCTTGGGGCTTTCCACTTCGTTTATGTGTTTCTTAAAAGGTGGTGCCCAGTCCTGGACATAGCACTCAAGCTGAGAAGTTCCCAGCACCATGAAGTTACCACCCAGCCCTTGGGCTTTCCCATCCCCGTGGGTACACTCATGGTCACCCAGTCTCTGCTTACTCACAGTTCTCTTCTGCTCTCTGGTCAGTCAGCCTCTGTTTCAATACAAGTCCTTTTGACCTCCTTGCACTTTGCACGTGTCTCTCTTTAGTTCCATTTGTTGATTCTGGAAAAACCTCTCAGATTTTTCATAGCTATTTTGAATTTTAATCCTGGGCCCCAATATGCTCACAATCCTCTTGGCTTAGTGTGATGGGCTGATTTTATAAGCATACTTTATTCCATTATCTGAGTTACTAATGACAATATCAAACAGCAACAGACCCCAAACAGACCCTGGGTGACCCCATTAAAAATGAATTTTCAATTTGATGGCAAACCATGCCAAGTTCAGCATGTTTTTCAACCACTTGTGCACCCACTGACTAATGGTTTCATCTGGCCTGTATTTCCTTCACTGGCCTTATAAGAACGTCACAGGGGACACATTCAAATGCCTCGCTCCAGTCAAGGTACATATTGTCTGTTGCCAAGAGAGAGGAAATATCTTTGTTCTTGCAAATCAGATTTGCCCTGGCCATGCCGTACCAGGCTGTGAGGAGGAGGATTCCTGCCCAACCAGTTGCAAAGCATCAGCTGGGGTCAGGCAAGTTTTTGGCAATGGCTATTTTAAAACTGTAAAAAACCATGTTGTCAAATACAACGTTTCTTATGGCTGATAAATGCTGGAGTCTGCAACAATCATGAGTCTGTAATGCTACTACCGAGCACCCAAGGAAAGAGCTAAGCAAAGGAGGAGGAGAGCAAGGCAGCATCCCTCACAGGCAGCAGCCTGTCCTGAGGCTCCTTCCCTAATCCCGCATCAACACCCAGTTTTGTCCACAGCCCCTTCCACACTGAAACCCAACACCTCTGAGAGCCAGCAGTGAGAGCAGCAGCACCCACAGCCCTGGAAAGGCTGAGGGATGTCATGCTGTTTCCATTGCCAGGTAAAAATCAATTCAAGACAGGATTAACATTTCCATGCAGCCCTCAGAAAATGGAGAGACATTGTTTTACCCGGACCAAGAGAGATGACCGCTGCAGGGAGAGAAAGCTTGGGGAAACCTCCTTTGGTGGAGGAAGCCCATCTCCCAGAGGGAGGAGAAACGTCCTCCTGGGAAAAGGCTGGCCGTGCTCCTCAGGCACAAGCTTGAAGAAGATGCTCCAGGAGCCATAAGATTTTGTTATCCGTCATAAGCGAAGACGGAAATAATTTTTAATACACACTTTGGTTGCCTGGGGCTGGGTATGCACCGGGTGCCGCAGCGGCCTGCGCAGCCGCGGGATCCAGGGCCGATCCTTTTGTGCTGGTAGCTCTGTGCTATGTATATTGCACCTTTATATTCAATTTGATACTGCCTTTAGCCTGCTGGCCCCCTGCCAGCACAGCTGCAGAAAGATTGGGGAAATTTGCCATAATATGCTTGGGAATTCTTGTGGAAAGCAAGTTTCACCTACTGCAGTGGAGGTGGGATAGGTTTAAGGGGCTTGGGTTTCTTTTTGTCCTGAAATGCTCATCCCCATTTAAAACCAGAAATAAAGTGGAGTTTAACATTAAAATATTCCAGCTTGAACATACAGGACCACTGGAAATCAGTGTTTAAGACTGTTTAGGAAATGCACTGAAGTCATGCCCCAAATTAAAACCTGCAGAAGCAAAACATGACTTCAACCTAGATCCAGTCAGTGTTGCTAACACCAGCGAAGACGATGCTCTCAACCTGGGTTTTGGTGAACACCTGCAAATAGCACAGAGGTGGGTGTCCTAGCCATTGCTCAGCCAAGGGGCCAGCAGCCAGCCTTTCTCTGCCTTCCAGGAGTGAAACTCCTCAGAAAAACCTACACTGGCACCAAGTGCCCCAACTGCTACACCCTTTGATGGCAAGAGGGTTTTATCGAGCCTAGAGGAAGACAATTTCGAGGGCACAGACGATTAAAGAGAGAGACACAGCGGAGTTTTATCTGTTTCCTATCAGGATAAGCATAAGTGATGTTTTAGGTTTTCAATAATACCCTAATCCAGCATTTTGCTGCAGCAGGGTGGTCACTGGGCTTTGGACCGCAGCCCAGCCAAACAGAATGGAGCTTTTCATCAGTTAAAATCCAAGAAGGGAATAATGATCTCAGAGTTTCGTATTTATCATTGGATTTGGCCCGCTGACCTGCCTAAGGAAAGGCGATGGCTTGAAACAGTTTTCACAAAGCCAAGACCTAAATGGCTGCAGTAAAAATTAATTTTATCCTGATATCTTTTTTTTTTTCCCAAATTTCTGTCATATTTCTGTCATGTTTGGATAAATCCTGCCTCCCTAGCTCCCTCAGCGTGGTCAACACAGCTCTCCACACCGTGAAAGTCTAGGCTGGCCCGAAGATGTCACTGTCTTGGCAAGGACCTGCACACCCCCAAAGAGGGCTGTGTGGAGTTATGTGGAGCTATGTATGATTCAGCAGCAACAAGTGTGAAAAGGCTGAGACTGCTGGCGCTCGCCCTTCATCAACCTTTTCATATTCCTGGCACTCGCTCTGAGCATTGCTGGCTGCAGATATTTAAAGAGCAAAAGGAGTGAGGACTGCAGTTAGCATTTTTTTTACATGTAATATTTTTTCCTCCTCTTTGTTCATTTAAGTAGATATTTATGCTTTTATGGACATGAAGACTTTCCCCTGGCCCTCTTAGAACCAGCGTATGCCATCTTGTTCTCCCAGCAAGGACCGTGTGGTGATGAGCAACACTCCTTGTCCCAGCAGCCTTTCTCCTTGGGGTAGGCACTTTTCCCCCTCACTCAACAAAACATATGGGTTTTGGGTGGTGAAAGCACTGGAGTTTTCCATCATGTGATGGGAGCACACTCAGTGTGTTGGGGCACAAGTGCTGGCTGAAGTGATGGGTGTCTTACATGTTCCCCCTTGCAATCTGCCCCATGCCAAGAGATCGCCACTATTCAGTCAAAAGGCTGGACATTACTGCTCTGTGAAAAGCTGAAGACCTTCACATTAAAAAAAGCATAACATAAAAAAGCCTCTGAGAAAAGACTATGGGATTTCCATGTTTCCCAATACACCTATGGAAAATGAAGACAAAATCCCTTCCATGCTACACCTACAAAAGCATCCTACAAAATCCCTTTATGCCTGCTACATCTCGAAGCCCCATGTTTCTTCCTTCTAATATATTTCTTCTGGTATGAAATAGGAGTAAGATCTGGGCCACCTAAAACTCAACTAAATTAGGACTTAAGACTCGAAAATCCACCTAGATCCTAAGCTGTGATCTAGTCTCCGGGGTTGTCTCCTCCCAAGTAGTACCTGCATTCATGGGGCACTTCCCAGCACCAGCCTCATCCACGTGTCTCTCAGGCATGATGGTAGTTGTTAATTGATGGCAACTCAGTTTAGTAGTGCGTGGAGGGTTTGAGGAGGGGTGTTCGGAGAGCCAAAACCATCACGACAGGCAACGTTACTTTACATCTGCGTTGGCTGCCTTAGCAAAGCTGCTGAGGATTAAACGGATGGAACTGGATTTATCAGCCGAAGACGGTCTCCCCAGGTTCACTGCAAGGAGCTCTGCTTGCAGCTAAATCCAGAGCTGAATTTGCTTTCAGATGAAAGCAAATTTGCTTTCAGATGAAAGCAAATTCACCTACGGTTCTGCAAGTGAAAGAAAACACATGCTTAAAGACAAATGAGATGCGTATTCGATTTCATTCTTCCTTCCCACAACATACATGATTGCTGGAAATTCTTTCTTTCCTGTGCAAAATCTTGTTCTTTTTCTGTTTATTTGTCCTGATTCAGAGCTAACAGCTGGTTTTACCTATGAGAACCAGCTCACAGATGCACTTCAGAATATAAAGCACATTTATGATAAGACACCTGATAAATCCCTTTACATTCCATATCTTTCCTGTAAAGCTGGGCAGGGGGCGGGGAGCGGAGAAGGAGAAAAGACCTGCTTTAGGATGATGTCATAACTGTTGGGCACATCTGCCCCAAATTAAATTACCATCTAAAGGGCTTATTTCCCAAACATATTTCTTTTCGACTTGGAAGGAGACATAAAGCAGCGTATGCCTTCAGCTTGCATTTGAGGAGTCTCCGAAAATTTGGGATCACCCTTCACAGTATGCCAGCAAGATTTACTTGTGCCGAGTCTCTCATGCAATGACGCTGTACAAGTCGCATGAAAAATGAATCTTTCTTGGTTCCTTGATTAAGTTGTGGCTCTTAATAAATCTTCTGGAGACATCAAGCCTGTCATGCTAAAAGCATGAGGGACCTTTGCAAAGCCCTCTAAGAAGGTGTGAGAAAGGGATCTCACCTGTAAGGAGAAAGCTTGCAAAAGTGAACCTGTTTGAATTGTAAAATATCTGTTCTCCATCTTTCACAGCAAACTCTGCATGTGTGCCAGAATTTGAAGACAAAAATGCAAAAGGTATAGAAATAAATGACAACATTTAAACACACCAAGGATAAAACACTTGCAAATAGGCTACTTTGTCTACTACAACACCAAAAAAAAAAAAGTAACAGGAAAAAGAACAAAGAGGAGAAAATGCAAGAAAACTATTTTTTAAAAAAACTTTCTATGTGATCTTTCCCTATGAAGGCACTCAGACTGTATGGCAGGTGATAAAGAGGGAAATGCTGCACCAGACAAAACCCCTGTCCTCTTGCTGCCTGCTGGTGCAAACTGCAGGTGTCCCCATCGTGGCAAAGCCCCGTTGGGCAAGGGAGCTATCTCTTTTGGCTTTGGCGTGTGTTCCTCAGCAGATGGCAAAGCTGCACACATGTGTGGCATGTGCTGCATTGGAGGGAAAGACCTCGGTACCGCCTGGGCAGCCTGGCCAGCTCAGGCAACCTGAATGCGGAACTCAATCAGACTGGCATCATTTTACAGGAGCTCCACTAAAATCCATGAACCCGTCATTTGTCCATGGTAGTTCCTTAGAAATGGAGTAAAAATGCCCCAAAATGCCTCTTTCAAAGCACCTGACAAAAAGCATCCAAACACAGTAAAGCCTTTCTAGAAACCACGGCCCCAGTTTTGTGCTGACGCAAACCAGCGCAGTTGGTGGAGGTATGCTGATTTACACCAGCTGAGGAACTGTTCCTGTATTTTCACCTGGTTCATGAAGATTTATATTCTAATTCCCTGCAAAGCATTATAACAAAAAAAAAAAAAAAAAAAAAGAATTGCCTCTCTGGGTCCACAAGTCCTATTTCATAAGTCAGTTATCTCAGCCTTGCTGGGTCAGATCTTACTGAGAGGACGATACATCCAGGGCTGTCATGTAAATCATTTCCTTTTGAATACTTAAGTCTAATCAACTTCAGACCTTGTTTTGGACACATTGTACGTTTCATAAGCTGAAGAACTCTCTCTGATGAAATCCTTGCCTCCTGACCCCAAAATACATCTGAACAAAATTGTCCCATCAGGAGTTCAGATAATTGCTTGGCCTTTCCTGTCAGTCATAAACCAGACCGATCCAACTCTTTTGGACACTTCCCCACACTTTAATGTGCTTTTCAAACACATTCCAAACAGCATAACAGAATAGGAATGGTTGCTTTTATAAATGTGTGGTACTTTATACGCTTAAGCAAGGAAATCAGAGACTCTTTGCTGGTGCCATATGTATTATTGTGTGATAAAAATTTACCAGCATGTAGTTCTGCAATTATTGTTCTTACAGCTCCATTAGTCTTAAATCTTATTTACATACCGTGGACTTTTTTCTTTCACTGGAACTCCCAGGCTCTCCCTTTTCTTGCGCCAAAACTTACGATGCACCAAGTAGTCCAGGCAAAATTTGAAGACTTGATCTTTCTCATGCCTAGAGCAAGTACGTTGAAGAGCCTTTCTGCTCCCACCTACAGACTCCTGTGGAATCGATGGCCATGCAGCAACTTGGATCTAACAGAGGTGGCTGGTGGCTGACACAGCAGGACACCGGTACTGAGTGAGGTCAGCACTCACTGCCTGGCCAGGGCAGCATCCGCTATGCAGGGATGTAGCTTACAACACAGAGAAGCCAAAGTCCTCATTGGGGGCTGAGCTGGGACGCTGCCCAGGGGGGCAGCAGGGCAAGATGTCCGCGTGGAAGGCATGGCATGGACTCAGCAAATGCCAGCAGAAAGCTTTCTATTGATTGCTGGGGGAGGAGGAGCTGTGATTTTCTGCCCCCAGCCCTCCACCACAGCCTGCCAACGTGTGCAGAGAGCTTCAGGAGATGAGGAAGATTTGCCAGAGGAAGCCTGGCACACTTCTGCCAGTGAATGGCAAGCATTTGGACGAGGCTAAATCCTGAACAATGAGAAGCATTACAAATATTCAGACATCACAGACAAGGGTTTACCAAGATCACAGTCTCAAGTTGAAAGCCTGGGAATTCCTCAAGGAGAAGGTGTGGTCTAGGGCAGCGCATGTGAGCTGAGCACTTTCCAAGTGCCTCTGCAGCTCTCGGCATCTGATGAGAAGATTAAGTTCAAGCCACATTGTGAAAATGGAAAGCAGGCTGCTACATTTATCAGCTACTTGAAAGGACAAAACATATGTGAATGTTAGAAAAGAAAAATCATTAAAAGGCCATTCTACATCAAGAAGAAATCTTTCCAAGGAGTGGAAAATAGGGACCTGCAGGGATCGCAGACGAACCTGACTTCTGCACCTGAGTCTTGGCCACGCAAGCAGAAGCACAGAGCCACACGCGTTGCCTCGTGGACCATTAGGATGCTAAGCCTGTACATCTCATGGTTCCTGCAGACAAACAGGCTCCATTAGACATCACCATACCTGTTTGAGGTGCCAGCCTCTTGGCAGTCTGCTGGAAGTCATGGGTACCTAGCAGGGGTGACAAAACTGGATATAACATGACTCCATCCGCCACAATTTAGAGTTTAGCACTTTACACCATAACAAAGAGTAATTTGGAAACACAAGTGGTGGTTCTGACACTGGTGAGTGACACACAGGGCAGGGTTTTGGCTCCGGCACAGCCTCATGAGAACCTGTGCTCATGGATTTCAGGTCTGTACGCATTACGGAACTACTCCTGAAGCTCATGCTGGCTTTATTGTTTGGCAGCGTATCTTTGTGGGTCCATAAGCTCAGGCAGAGCTCTGGGAGGGTTTATAAGCTGTCCTTTGAGGACAACCAAAAAAAAAGCATGAGCCCTCAGAAAGTTTGTATTCTCTGCAAGAGCACCTGCAGCAAGGGCCACAGGAGTCTTTCGGGTGGCTGTTGCACCCATCAGGTTGACAACATCCATGGACCAGCATGTCCTGAGCTGCTTCTCCCCAAACTTCTCATTATTTCAGGAGTTTGCTAAGTGTGGGAAAATAACTGTCAATTTTACATAGCCCTGCATGCCTCCTCTTCACTGTCATCAGAAAAGCCTTTATCTCATCATCTCCCTGCACTGTGAATGGCTTGTGTGATTTCCAGGTTGGATGCCCGCTGTTTCAGCCTTTGCCATCTTGTTTCCTCACCTCGGATGCTCTCTGTAGTTGCTTCGTCTCTGCTCTCATCCCTGTTTGCTCCTTGCAGTGCGTGAGTCAAGTATCATATGGAAAAATCGGTTAACGAGTTGCTTCCTTGAGCACAGAAATGAGGATGCAGAATAAATGAACAGAGAAATGAGGTCAGAGATTGTGGTGAAGTCAGGGCACTTCAGCGATACAGCCCCAGCCCAGGAAATACAAACAAAATTAAGGGAACTGTCCTCGAAATGAGCTGCGTGGCTGTGATGGAGGCATGCGGGAGACACTCAGGGTAATGCGCTCACGCGTGTACGTGTCCCTCCGCGTCATAAGCAGACTCAGAGCAGGGAAAACACGCGGTGGGGCGAGGGCCCGGGCTCCTCCGGGGTCTCCCACCCCACTGCCCCGGGGACCGGACCTGGCGGCAGTGGTGCGGCTGGCTCTGGCCGCCAGGTGGCGCTGTCGCCCCGGGCAGGGCCCGGCCGCACCGGTCGGGGAGGGGGGGAGGGCGCTGCCCCAGGGAATGGGGGACGGAGGTGGGGACAGGGACAGGCCTGCCTTCCCCTGGCTCTGTGCCCGCCGGGGTGCGAGCTCACCGAACCGTCTGTAAGCGGGACGTGCGAGGAAGAGGTCGGGAAACGAGCAATGAGAAGCCATTACACCGTGTGCCTCCACCCCTCGCCCCCCGCGGTGCAAGCGGCAGTCGTGCCCTTCAGGGTAAAAAATCTGCTGGGAGCCGATGGGCCAGTTCCCGCATAGCGCGTTCAGTGCTACCCCGCTGGTGTCTGGGACACTCCGGTGATGCGCATCAGGTGCCAGCGTGGTCCATGTTTTCAGCCCAACGTGTCCCCCGGGAGGGTTTATTCACAGGCTGCCCAGGTTTTTCACGTGAGGTCGGTCTGAGTGATGCATGGAAAGGTTCAGCAATTTTCCCAAGGACCCTCTGAGGCAGCAATTTCTCCTGGAACAGAAGGAAAAGCCTTCTCCCTGCCCAGCGCCTCATATGAGCCTCTGGAATAGATCAATGTAGCTCAATCGCTGTGGTTTGTTCCCACTGTCATAGAATCATAGAATCTTATAATAATTTGAGTTGGAAGGGACCTTTAAAAGTCATCTAGTCCAACCCCCCTGCAAGGAGCAGGGATATCTCCAACCAGATCAGGTTGCTCAGAGCCCCATCCAGCCTGGCCTTGAATGTTTCCAGGGATGGGGCACCAATGACTATGAACAGATCTTCTATAGACAAGCACATTTCTTGTCTCTTCCCTCTGATAATTTCATTTGGGGCTGGTGGCTCTGAGCTCCCATTGCAGCCCAAGACACTTGCAGCCACTTCAAAATATCATTTAGCAATGGCTTACTTTAGTTCGGAGACATTCACTATCGGAGCAAGCACAGAGTTCAGAAGTCTGGCACAGTCCAGATGTATTCCCAAAATTCAGAGACTGGATCTCCGTCCCAGCTCTCAGCAGTCACCGAGTCCAGCCTGCATTTCATTGCCCAGCAGTTGTTTTCTCCACAGCTCGCTGCCACAGGCACCACCAGGTCTCCCTGCGACGTGCTCTGCTCCCTTCCCAGCCCCCTGGGCAAAGGGCAGCCTACGACATTTTCCAATCACCATCTGCTGCTGTTTATATTGGCCCTCCTGCAGGTGTTTCCAAATGGCTTTTGTGGGAGAAACACGGAAAACAAGATTTAGGGCAACCCACTGAAGGTGAAAACTCCCCAGGCTGTTATCTGCTCTTTTTGCAGCTTCCCTCAGGAGATCCAAGAGCCACCTGCAGTTCTCAAAACTGGGGCTTAGGAGTTTACCCAGAAGCCAACCTCTGCTCTGGAAAACCTGCAACTTCGGAGGCAAGTGGGGTTCAGACGAGCTGAAAATGCTGCCAGAGCAGCAGATTTTCTTCAGATATGTGGATGCGTTGTAGGCTTCATGAGGCATCACTGAATTAAAAATGAAGTTATTTTAATAAACAAACATTCACATGTAACCATTGGAAGGTGAAGTCAGAAGTTTGGATTCGGTTTGCTTTTGAACAGACACGGAAATAACAACAAACTGAGGAAACACGTTTACTTGTAAGGCTGCCTGAGCAAAGCCATACGAGTCAGACTGAGAGCCAGCAAACTTACTTACGCTGAATAATATCCCATTACTCCCCGAATGAATAAGGCAGTCCTCGATGGAGCTATCAAAGAACATGATTCCAGTAAGTCATATACAATCCTGCACTTCTTTTCTAAACATATGCATATTTTTTTTAAGAAGCCCATTACATTATTTTTGGCCAATGCTCTCCTTTTCTATAAGTCTGATAAAGCTCAGTCTGTGAAATGTTTCTTCAGCTACCTGAAAACAAGTCTTGACATCACCAAGAAGGAAGCAGTGCTAAAGCAAAAGAAACATACATAAGGGAAAGCCCAGGCTGTGATTACACATGATGAAATGGAAGATGCCCAGCCAAACAGTAAGGTGTCTCTATTGACTTACGATGGAACTCAGTCCTTTTGCTGAAGAACTACTGTGGGATTTCAGGCACAAATAAGTCTTGATGAATTTTCAGGCAAAATTTGCTGTCAGTTAATTATTTGGTAAGTTCTGAAAATTGTGTGCGTGCTGGGGAAGTCTCCCTGTAACGTGCATTTCTCTGGTTTCCATTCCTTGTCATGCTGCTGTTGGGAATATTGAACACCTCCTGCTGTGGAATCCCTGCCCCGAGTAAGGGACAGCATCGGCCAAGCTGAGGCACAGGCAGTGCTGAGATTTATAGAGAAGTAAAGACAATTTCTGATATTAAGCAAAGAAAACTGAGCTGGATAAAGACCTTGCTCAAGTAAAATGAGTATTTTCTTTTTTTTTTCTTTCCTCTCTCTTTCTTTCTTAAGCTTAACAAAAAAAAAGAAAAATGGAAAATCCCCATTGATTGCATCCAGCTGTTAAAATTTTATGATACCGAGATCCCCAGTTGTCATGACCACTTCATGTAGTTTAATATGCAGTCGTATTCTTTTCAGTTTCATTTTCTTCCTCAACTTTAGTTAATAAAACACCTTTCAGATAGCCTGTTCTTAGCAGTTATAGAGTGCCTGGTCTTCTTTTATAAAGAGGAGAAACGCATGCAGCTTTAAGAACTAATTCACACACCCACACCCGGGCCATTACCTGTGGGATACCTCGGCGTGTGAGGAAGTAAAGCTGCAACCGTAATTCCCATCAGTATCAGGGAGAGCGATATTTGCGCCTTTCCCTGTCTGAAGGAGACATGGGCTGAATGGAAGCAGCTCTCCTCCGATCACTGTAGACCAGCCCTGCCATAAAAAGGTTGACACTC